>PVJH01030020.1:0-10614 GCA_004026705.1 Nesogale talazaci
CTCTCACTCATGCCCCCCTCCCCTACAGGACCTGGAGCAGCCGAGGATGGGCCACCACAGGAGGCCAGCCCCCTGACCGGGCTGTCTGACCTTTCAGACGGGGACTCTGCGTCCACCCTGGGCCCCCGCTCTGGCTCTGGCTGGTCCTCCACGGGCTCCTCTAGCAGCCTGTGCTGCCCCTCCCTCCAGGAATTCCAGAAGGCCCTGGCAGTCCGCGTGGACCTGTCTGAGAGCTCGGCCTCCCTGTCCGACCTGGAAGCAGAGGACAGCCTGGACACGGGCCTCCTCTGGGCCGGGGGGTGCTCTCTGCAGGTCTCCTGGCGGGCACCGGGCTGCTCCCTCTCTGAGCAGCAGGCATGGCCCACCTGGGGGCTGCCCCCTGGTGAGCCCAGGGTCGGAGGGGCCTCTGGGGGCCGTGGGCGGGAGGACCACATGTCCTCTGAGGTGGCGGAGGCGGGAAGCTCAGGACCGGCTCCCAGCTGGCTGTCACCCTTCCCGGACGCCAGCAGGCCCCGGTCAGGCTCTGAGCTCTCTGACGCCTCCAGCCAGATTTGGGGCGAGGACGGCGAGGAGGACCTTCTGGGACGCGGTGTTGCGGCAGAGCCGGCGTCAGGACTCCCCTCGTCTGGCCTGGAAGACGGGGGCACAGCCTGCAGGACCCCCGCTTCCCCGGGCGCTGGGGAGCCACGGGACACCGGGGGAGCCGGCGTGTGCCTGGCCAGCATGTGGAAGCACGGCGGCACGGAGCAGGATGCCCCTGGGGTCACACCAGCTTTGTCCCCGGCCAGCGACCTGCACCCCTTATTATCCCTTTCTCCAGAGACTTCTGCAAGGGCGGAGTTTAATAAAGGAGAGCCCGGGCCTCTGCCGGCGGGGGGCCACTGCCCCGAGGGGCCCGGGAACACTGCAGTGACTCCATCTGCAGCCGGGGACCCTGGGAGCCGGGCACCACGGTTTCTGGGGGACAAAGCATCGGCTGCCTCTGAGGAAGCCGGACCCCACCATGGGGCTGGAGTCCTGACCGAGATCCTGTCCCCCGTCGACGAGGTGCTGACCTACAGCAGCGCTGACCTCCCGGCCTCCAGCCTCAGGGAGGCCAGCCTGCCCTCCTGGCCCCAGGGGCTAGCCCCTCCTGCCGAGGGCAGCGGCTGGGACAGCAGCATCTGCTCCAGAGACTTTCCGTCCCCGCCACCCAAGGAGGCCCTGGGTCCCCTCGGGGAGGACACCTCCGTGACCACTGATGAGCTGCCCTCCTGGCCCAAGGAGGATGTCCCAGAGGGCCTGTCCCCAGAGTCAGGGTGCCCGTGGGGAGCTGGGACAGGCAGACCCCTGAAGGAGGGGTCAGGAGTGTCGGCTTCTATGAGTGGCCAGCATCCCCAGTGCAGGGGGGCTGGTGACTGCCCTGGTGGCCTCCCGGGGCCAGCCGCTCAGCCCCCACCTCTGTCCCCTACTGCAGGGAAGGGTCTCCCAGGGCTGCTTGTGGCTGGGGAGGGGGAACACCAGAGCCAGGCCCCGGGCAGCCCTGTGGTGGGCTGTTGGGGTGCATCCTGGACCGGCCTGCTGAGTCCAGACAGTGCAGAGGGCCAGTCGGGGCCTGTGAGTCCCCCAGGGCCTATTGGTCAGCTGGACATCACTGGGGCAGACCGAGACTTCAGGGAAAGCCCAGGTGGGAGCATGGGGGGTGCCTCACCCCCACACCCCAGAGCAGCAGCCCCTCCCCCAGGTGGGGCGCTGGTAGTGGCCACTGGCTGGGCTGGGCCCCTGGGTCTTGCTGGTGACACGGGAGACCTGGTTTGTCAGGGGTGGGGCCCAGCTGGGGCGGAGGACATGGGGCCCGGAGAGAGGGGTACAGGGGGAGACAGGGATGGGGTGGTGGCCATGGTCTCCACCAGGCTCAGCAGAAGGGTCCTGCAGGACTCCCTGGCCGCGCTCTCGGAGCTGGCCCGGGGCGGGGTGCCCACAGGTGGCGCACAGGCACCCATGAGCTGAGAGGGGTGCTTCTTGGGAGGGTGGGGAGGGGCTCTGAGCTGAGGGGAAGCCTGGTGAGGTGATGCCCAGGCATGTGTGTGTGCATGTATCTGTGCACCTGCCTGTGCATGCGTGTATGTGCACATGTGCACACACGCGTGTGCATCTATCGTGAGTGTGCTGCGTGTTCATATATGTCTGAGTGCACGTGCACATGCCTGTGTGCATATGCGTGTGTGGTGGTGTCCGTGTGTGCTGGTGCCCTGCAGGTGCCACTTGTGTCTGCGCATGGGTACAGGTTTGCATTTGTTTGTGCGTCTGTGTGTCTGCACATGTGTGTGCATGCATGTGCAAGCCACTGAAAGTCGGGGGGGCAGAGTGGCCGGGCTTTGTGGAACGGCCACGTGGCACAGGCTGCTGGGCGGGCAGTGGCTGTGTTCTGCCAGCTGGCTACATGCTGGGTCTGTCTGCTTCTTGGGGGCCTGGAGTGTGCTGCCTGCCAAGCTCTTGAAGAGGCCTTGGGCTGCCTGCTGAGACCAGGCATGGTGTGGGAGGGGGAGAGGAGATGGGGACAGGGAACCCCGGGACTGCTGCAGAAACCAGGAACCGTGGCCTGTGAGGGTGTCAACATGCTCTGGAGGCCGGGGGCCCGCAGTCATCACAGTTCTGGAAGATTCCCTGATCAGAGTCTCGGTGTGCTTGCCCACAGGCTGCTAAATTGGGGCAAAGGTCCACGGTCATTTCACTCCGAAGGTCAGCAGCACTGCCAGCTGTGATCCAGTGGTGGGGGAACCAAGAGTACCTCCCTGGGACTGGCCAGCTGGGCCCAGGGCTGGGACTGGCCCTGAGGGGGGGCTCAAGACAGGGCGAGGGCGGGGCTGTCTGCTGGGTGTGGGTGGGGGGAGGTTGACCTGGAGCCCTTGTCTCAGGACAGCCCAGGCCCCAGCTCCCCCCAACAGAACGGGGTGGGGCATCAAGTGGACGTGGCCCCTCAGGCCGGCCATGCATGCCACTTCCCAGCACAGTGCCGGCCGGTCCGGAAGATCGGGATGCCTGGGAATAAGGCTTTCCTGTGGGAAAGGAAGTCGTGAACGGACCCACCAGGGGAACAGAGCGGCCCCTCCCCCCAGCCCGGGGCTCAGGCTAGCAGAGAACTGGCCCCAGCGTGGGAGCCAGGGGTGCATGACAGCAGGCTGGGCCAGCTACTGCCTGGCCATTGGTGGTCTCCCAAGGAGGACAGGTTGGCGCAGATGTAAGGACAGACAGCTGCCCCTCAAGGTGCCATAGCCAGGGACGCTGCCTTTAGAAGTGCCGCCACAAGGTGACAGTGGACCCTGGAGGGAGGGTGCTGTGACCTGCCTGGGGTCTCCCAGCCTGTGGGTACTGGGAGGTGACAAAGTGGCCGTGCGTCTGTCCAGCTCCAAGGCTGTCCCTCCGGGCCCTGTGGGGTCCAGACCGGCTCTTTGCCAACAGGGTCAGAACCACCGATGGTGTGAAGGCTTCTGGGTGACCCCACGTGGACGGGAAGGCTCGTTTTGATAGACTTCAGCTTCTTCAATGAAAAGGACAGGAGCCTGGATGCGGGGGAGGGGCAGGGGAAAAGGGAAAAGGGGAGCTGATGCCAAGGAGTTCATGAAGGAAGCAAATGGTGTTTTGTTTTTTTTTTGGGGGGGGGCATCACGGCTCTCCGGTGGCGGGAGTAGGAGGCCCAGCCCCACTGCTGGAATTGAACCTCTGTCCCAGTGGGCCGCAGTCCCGCGCACAACCACTACGCCACCGGGGCTCAGCCCTGAAGCAAATGTTTCGAAGCTGATTGTAGCAGCCACTGTCTTGTTACAGCGCACGGTGACTGGCCTGTGAAGTAACTGTACGAATAAAAGTGTGTATTTGGGGAGGAGGAAAGGAAATGAGAGAAATCATTTGCATTTACCTCCTACCAGTGATGCTGGCTTCTATCCACTTCATGAGACACATGTACACCCGCCCACCCCAAATACAGATCAACCCCCAAATTCATTCTCATCCAAGCATCCTAATCTCAGTATTTTCTGTGAGGTGTGCCTGTCGCTGCGGATACGCGTCGATTTGACGTGGATGTAAAGTGAGCATCAATCCCAGTAAGTCGGGTCAGTCGTCAATATAAACGGCAAAAAAAACCCCAAACAAAACCAAAGAATCAGCAAGCCCTTAGAAAGTAACCCTCTGAGGTACAGACAGCGAGGTCGCCTGAGGGCACAGCGGATGCAGGTCCTCCCTCAGGGTTCCAGGCCCTACGGGAAACTTTGTAGCAATATAAAGCATCACACGCTTCCATTCTTAAGTCTGCAGTGCATACTCGGGCTGTCTTTACATGGTCAAGGCCGCGTTTTAGACAGTTTCCTGTAGCTGCATAGGGAACATGCGATGCTCTTTACAGACACTGCACCCGGAAGACCCTGGCGGGATGTGTGTGAGTGGGCGCGCTCTGTCTTGACTGGGGCTCCAGGTGGTCTGTCAATGGCCCAGCAGTGAGTGCTTGTCCAAAGGGAAGCCGCTTGCAGACGGCTGTTTCCTAACTCCTCTGTGGTGAGGAGCTCATGGATGGGGGCTCCTAGACTGAGATGGGGGCTTCCTGTGCAGGGCAGCGGAGACTCCAGACCACAGCCTCCACCCAGGCCAGTCCGGAGGGCGCCATGTAGACAGGGCCTTGACTGTCGGCTTTGTGAGCTGGGGGCAGGACTCCCATGTCCAGGTGACTGTGCTTCAAGGTCTAGCACATGACCTCCTGCCAATAAATTTCTTCAGCCTCCCCGGGGAAAGTGTTTCTCAGGTAAAACCCAGGAACCATTCCCCCATGACCTCTATCTCTCCCCACCCCCACTCCCCCAGCAACCCGCTCTTGGAGCTGTCCATCCCTGGTCTCCCCCATGAAACAGGGAAAGCCAGAGGGCACGTTTGGTCTACAGGGCCCAATCCCCACAGGACACACACACACCACACACACCATACGGGTGCTCCAGCCCAGACCGATTCCGTGGGCTCTGGCTTCAGAAGGTACCCAGAGTCCTGAGCCGTCTGCACCATCGCTCTGAGGGCCCATCCCAGCCCTTCCCCGGCGTCCCTTCCTGCCCTCGTCCATGGCTGCCCAGGGGGCAGAGCCAGGCCCCCCTCCACACTGTCTGCAGCCACGGTCTCCGAGCTGACACTTCTCTGGGGACCCGCCAGCGGGCAGCTGTGGGAGCCCTGTCTCCAGTTTGCATCTTGACACGTGCTCATTCTGTGACCTCCCCCGTGCATGCCGGCCCTCAGACCGGCAACGTGGCCCTGCTCCGACAGGTGGGGCCAAGGCCAAGGAGAGGCGGCTCTGCCCTGGAGCTCAAAAACCTGGGAACCTGTGGGCGTCCCTAAGAGCCAAGAAGAGCGGATGCTTTGAGGTGACAGTGCTGGCCGAGACCGTGGCGAGAACCATGGGGGATCCAAACGGACATCTGTCTCGGAAGAGCTCCATCTGGGCCGCTCTTTAGAAGGGAGGATAGCGAGATGTCGTCTCCCGGACTTGAACCTCGTGCTACTCTGGGTTGACTCGTGTATGTAAAAGAACGTTTTCTATCAAGACATAATGACGCTTCCATAAACCAGCCCAGTCCAGTCCAGATCAAGCCCCTACGTCCAATACTAGCCCGGGAATTCCTCTTCAGACTCACACAGCACATGCAGTGAAGCTGAATGCAGGGAGATCACAAGCCGGTGGGTGGACAGGCTTGTGGATCCAGTGGCGGTGGAAGCATCTCAGCACTGGCGTGGGTCTCCACGTGGCTCCTACAGTTCCAGGGCTCTCCCTCCATCAGTGTGGCTCCATGGGGCCTGTCAACAGAAATATCTCACAGCAAGTGTGTGTCCCACCCCCAGGGGGGATGTGTTAGTCTGGGTAGTCTACAGAAACAAATTCATAGACACGCATAAGGATATAAGGGAAAGGTTAATAGACAAGAGGAATGAGGGCTGAACCCTGGTGGCGTCGTGGTTGTGCGCGGGACTGCGGCCCACTGGGGCGGAGGTTCAATTCCAGCAGTGGGGCTGGACCTCCTACTCCCACCACCGGAGAGCAGTGATTCTTCCCCCCCCCCCCAAAAAAAAAGAGGAATGCAACATTGAGAAAGCATCCCAACCCAGTCCAGTCCAAAGTCATAAGCCATATTAGCCCATATGTCCCATACCAGTCTATAAAGTCTCCTTCCGACTCATGAAACATGTGCAGTAGAGGTGTCCCGGCGCTGGCAGGGGTCTCTCTATGGCTCCTCATTTCCAGGGTTCAGGGTCCATCAGCAGTATCCATTGGTGGTGGGAGCATCTCAGCACTGGCAGGGGTCTCTCTGTGGTTTCTCCAGCCCCAGAGGTCTGGTTTCATCAGAGCAAGCCCATGTGACCTCTTGGCTCCTCCTCCATTCTCCAGAAATCAGGATCAATCAGCATGCTGTTATCTCGTCAGTAGTTTGTCTCTCAGGGAAGTGAATCAACTCCCTCTTCTCCAACTAGGAAATACTGTGAGACATCCCAGAATTCTCAGGAGAAAGCCCTGCCCACACAGAGGCCTCATTGGCTATCTGCAGAGTGACAGGCTAGACTCCACCCCTACATCCCAATCATGAAATTGACATCAAGTACATGACCGCCACAGGGGCTAAGACAGGAATTCCCAAAATCCTCTGAAGGCCACGCCCGCACAGAGGCATCATTGACAGGCTGGACTCCACCCCTTGGCTCAAGTTGACAGGAGATGATGCCACTCCCACTGCCATGTTCTCTGAAGAGACCAGTCCCTGGAGAAGGATGTCATGCTTGGTAAAGTACAAAGGCGGCGGGCGACAAAGAGGGAGGCCCTGGCTGAGATGGCGGGACACAGCGGCCCCAATCCTGCACTCTGATGCCTCCAGGCCCGTGCCGGTGAGGATGACGCTGGGCCCGGCAGTGTTTTGCGCTGCTGTGCACCGGGCAGCCTCAACTTGGAAACGACGTGACAGACCTAACCAGGTGACTGCCGGCCGTCTCAGGAGTTAAAGCAGGTCCCTGCAGGCTCCGACTCGACTCGAGGCTTCATGGTCGTGTCACCACGTCACCAGGTGACCAGAGCCCAAGACCAGCTCTGTGCCTTTTGTTTACGAAACCTGAAATCGTGTGCGACCCCCAACCAGGGGCCTCTCCCCATTCCTGCCGTGCACCCGGCACAGTGACTGGCTGACAAGCCTCCAGGCCTGGTCTCGAGATGAGCTACTCTGGGCTCGGTCCCCTGGAACGAGCCCCTGCCCGTGACCAGCAGAGCCCTGCAGCCTCAGAAACACCTGCAGGTCCACAGCGCTTCTCATCTGGGGGCGGCAAGGGGGCCCCGCTGTGCTTTGGGTGCCCTGTGTGTGCCTTCAAGAGAGGGTCTCTGCAGGATGTGTTTGGACCGGGGCGGGGCTGGGGGGGAGGGTGTCTCGGTCCCCAGCACAACACCGCGCTCCCATTCAGCTTCATCCTCTGACCTCCTCTCTGGCCTTTTCCCCTCTGGCTCCAATCATTCTCCCCAAGGAGGAATCCACCCCAGGACCTTTGCACTCAGCCTCCCCTCCACTCTCGGGATCTCACTGCAGCCCCGCCCCCCCCAGCCCCTCCCCTGCTCCGCCACTGTACCGCGCCCCCTCCACACCGCCACACTCCTGCTGCACTTGCTTTGGGTCTCCTACTTGGAATACAGACACAAGGGCAGCCAATCAGGACAGAAGGCAGGGAGGGCGGAAGAGAAATGAATTCCAGATAGGTCCATCTTCAGTCATGAAGGAAACAGAAGGCCAAGAAGTTATCAGGTAGCCAGACACAGGCTGGTGGGGATGGTATTGTGTGAACCAGATGAGTCAAGGGCCCGGTGGCAGGAGGGAATTGATTCCGGAAGCAGAAACAGTAAGGAAGTGGGTGATGGGGGCGGGGGGGGGGGTGATGGAGATTGTCCACCCCACAGCGCTCAGCCAATGAGGAAATGGGGAGGCACTTAAGAATGATGGGTGTGTGCGCGCGCGTAATGTAAGGCTCTTGAAATGGCTGGTGGGCTCCCCGCTGGCTCCTTCGGTCTTAGGAGGCTTGGGGGAACTGTTCTGCAAAAATCAACTTTTGCTCTCGATAAAGTGGATACCGATTGGATTTCTTGAACATCTGCTCTTTGGGAAATATCTGTGATGACCCATCAGGCCTGTCCTATGAAATTAGACTGTCTGCCTGCTCTCTCCGGGGCCATGGAGATACGGTCTGAGACGGTATTGGGGTGTCAGCAGGTAGAAAAGGCAGAGGGTGGGAGGGAAGAGCAGAGATGAGGAAGAGGAGAGGGAGGACTCAGGAGGGGCCCTCAGGGAGAGAGCATTCGTTTTTTTATCATCCTACACAGGCTGCTCTCATACTTTGAGCCGCCAAGTTTTCTCTCAAACAAAATCTTAGATCCGCCGGTCCAGCAAACAGAAACAGATCATTATCTTGATGTAGAAGCGCATTGAAACCCAAGAGGACTCCGTTTGTAGAAGGTGTGGTGTCGACAAGGGGAGCTCCAGCCTTCTCTGCAGTCTTGGCATCTGCACAGACACCCCCCGCCCCCTTGTGCAGTTTGCCCTGCTTCCGCAGGGAGTGCAGGCCAGGAAACTCCGGTAGCTCTGGCTCTGCTCAGACAAGCGGGCCCAGCCCGGGGAGAGGCAGCTTGCCCTCGGGAAGAATGCAGTTGAAAATGTGCAGAAAGAGACTTACGTACACAGAGTGCTTAGGGAACTTGCCTGGGCTTGTTCTCCTGACGAGATAAGCTTGTCTGGTGACTTGGGGATAGACCTGGAACAATTATCCTCCACCTCTGTCCATCGAAGGGAGGAGACATGGGACCATGGCCACATCGTTTCCACCCCTATCGTCTTCCCTGGTATGAAAGACACCTTACTGTTAAGCACCCACAAATGTCCTCCTGGTTCCGAAGCCGGCACCCATGGTGACTGGGAAATAATCAGGCTTCCCTGGTCCTTTTCAGCAGATCAATGGACAGGTGAATGTTTGCAGATCTCACATAAACTGTTGACTCTGTAATGTTCTTGGGTCTCGGGCAGGCAGTGTTCTGATGATAGCTTGACCCTGGTCTCACTTTTTCTTCTTCCTGCACACGTGGAATGAATGTCTCTTCTTCACTCCATGTAACCTTGTGGCAGTTGTACCCTAGGACAAAAGTATTCTAAATTCAAATGACAGCCTGTTGAAAATTTAATCAGACGCAGAGTGAGATGGCTTGGGACCTCAGGGTGTCAACTCCAGCCTTGCTCTGCAGTTGATGGAAAACTCTGGCATGTAAGAATATTGGTTAAAAATGGAGACTCTTAAAAGCCAGATGTCCTGTTCTAAACCAGCAAACAAACCTCGAGGTAGCTTATTTTGCAGGTGTTTGAGCAAGGTCAAAACACGCCTGCCTTTCTGTGTACTTTCCACCGCATTCGCCTACCTTCGCTTTCGTCAAGGGCAGGGTGGCCGGATAAGACTTCCCATAACAGCCCTCAGGAGGTCCCAGCAGATCTGCATTTCGGATGTGGGTCATATTTAGGCTCGTACCGGCGGCTGGTAATCTGAAATGCAAATGTAAGGGGGTGGGGAACACGTTCTGATGGCCCAACTCTGGACAACCTACTCCCGGCACTACCGGAGCGCACGGGGGCGGGGCGGGGCGAGGCGGGGGCGGGGCCGAGCGCGCGCGGGGGGCGGGCCCTGATGGGTAGCGGCGAGGATGGGCGTGGCCTGAGCGGCGACGGCCTGAGTGGGGCGGAGGGGGCCAGGGCGGAGCCTCGGGGCCGGGGCGGGGCCGGGCGCGCGTGGGGCGGGCCCGGGGGCGGGGCTTGGCGGCATGGGGGCGGGCCCGAGGGGCGCGCGCGCGCGCGCGCGGCGCACGTGACGGCGGTTGCCAGGGTGAAAGGTCAGGGGTCTGCGCGCACTCGCAACATGGCGGCGGCCGGGGCGGAGGCGCGCAGCCCCGGAGCGCGAGCGCGGCCGGTGGCCGGGGCCTGGGTCGCGCGGCCGCCGTGGCTGCTGGCGCTGCTGGCGGCGGCGGCGGCGGCGGCGGCGGCGGCGGGGGGGGGCCCGGCGGCGGGGGGCGCGGCGCGGCTGTACCGGCCGGGCCAGGACGCCGTGTGGGTGCTGGACAGCGGCGGCGTGCGCGCGGCCACGGCCAACAGCTCGGCCGCGTGGCTGGTGCAGTTCTACTCGTCGTGGTGCGGCCACTGCATCGGCTACGCGCCCACCTGGCGGGCGCTGGCGCGGGACGTGCGAGGTGAGGCGCGGCGGCCGGACCCCAGCCCGCGGGGGCCTCTGCCCGGACCCCCCCCCCCCGGCCGCCCGCGGGCTCTCGGGGGTGCCCGCCCCGGGAAGCCCCTCCTCCCTGCTGCTTCCGGTTGGGGCCGCCGAGGCCGGACGGCGCCGGGGCGCCTCGGGGCCGAGGTCCGGCACCGGCTCCCGGAGCTGGTCCGCGCCGTCTTGGTGACCGTCGCCCCGAGGCTGCGGGTCGTGGAAGCGGTCACGGGGGCCAGGGGCTCCCCGCGCAGGGTCCGGCCCAGACCCGGTCCGACCGGCCCAGACCCAGCGTTTACGCAGCTCAGAGCCGCCCCCCGTGGGTTTGCAAGA
>PVJH01030020.1:10714-25420 GCA_004026705.1 Nesogale talazaci
TTTTTTTTTTTAAGTAAGGCTCTGCCAAACCTGCGTGTATTTTTCTCCCACGCGCACAAACTGGGCTCCGTGTTTGAGTGGGGCTTTGGGTCGCACGTCCGTCAGAAAGATCCGTCACCAGGGTTCCCGGCGTGTCGTCCCGGCCCGTACAGAGCTGGGAGGGGGGTGCGGTCAGCGGGAGGGGGGTGGATATAGACAGTCTTCCAGGCCGCACCTGGGCATCCCATAGGAAGAACTCTGCAGGGGTGGCCAGAAAGAGGGGCATGGTGGCCTTCCAGGGCCTCTGCGGGGCAAGCGAGGCTCGGCTGGAGGCAGAGGGGCGGGCCCAGCCAGGGAGGGGGCTGAGGGCTGGGGTTCTCGGGGCATCGTGTGGGTGAGTTTTCTCCATGGCAGGAGGCGGATTTGGAAAGCTGGGGACTGCTGGGGGTGGAGGGAGGGGGCAGGAGGAGGAGGGCAGTCCTGTGGAGGGATTAGTGTGATTTCTTTGTCTTGGCTTTGTGACTAGACACCTGGTCTTTCTCCCAAGGGCAGCACGGGCCGTCCCCACCCGCCGTCCAGCCCTGCCATCCGTTTCCCTCACGTCGGCGTTCCACATGTTCCAACAGTGTTGGAGGGGCACGAGTGGCAGGGCGCACGTGTGCATGCGTCTTCGGGGAAGACCAGCCAGCTGGAGGCAGGCACCGCCACCGTCAGAAGCGACAGGCCAGGGCGGCGGGTGCTTGGTGCAGTCTGGGCTCCCGCGCCGGGTGGTGCTGCCTTCCTGCCCGCCTCGCCTGGCATGCCCTTAGGAAGGAGCCCCTCCAGACTGCACGCCCAGCCTGGCGCGTGGCCTCTCACCCAGAGCTGCCCCCGTTGGGAGACCCAGGGGCTCCCAAGCCTGCGGCATCTGCCGGTCCAAGGCTGAGACTAGGACCAGCGAAGCCACCTCAGGGCCCCTGGTGGGTGGGCTGCCCCGTGCCTCGGAGAATGGTCAGCCCATGCACGTATGCTCTTGGAGATGGGAGCCAGGCTCCCGCAGCCCTGGTGAGCCGGTCACCACGTCTGCATGCCGCTTTTGGTGGTGTCAGTCTGTTGGGGACCTGAAGTGGGGGGCCAGTCCGCAGGGAACCCTGGGCATGCCCTGCCGGGCTGCAGGAAGGCACACCTGAGGGCCACGCCAGAGCAGGCCAGCCGGAGAGGAGCTCGAGGTGTCCGGGTTGGAAAAGGAGTGAGTGAGTTCCATGTGCAGGGAAGCCTCCCAGCCGGCCCAGGCATTCAGAGCCACAGGCTGCTGGCCATTGTCAGGGCGCTGAGCCCACCCGCCTCGCCACCACAGAGTGGACACCGTCTCAGAACTGTCCCTGTGCCTTCCAGAGCGTCAGTCTCCCGAGGAGCGGCTGGTGGGTCCCGCTTTGTGGGACCTGCTTTGTGGCTAGCAGCCCGTGGGTAGCCACTGCACCCCCAGGGATCCTGGGCTGCCCCACCCCCAGCCTGGGCCCACGCAGGGGACTCTGGGCTGCGCCTCCCCTGGCAGCTCTGTGGCGGCCGGTTTCCAGGTCTGAGGATCGACGTGTTTTTCCTGGTGAGGAGGCAGCTTAAACAAAAGGTCTGCTGTTGTCTGCAGCAGCCAGGTGCCACCTGGTGTTTGTGTGGGCGAGGGTTAGGCTGTCCCTCCTGAGGGCTTGGCAGCACGAAGCGGCCGCCCCTGAAAATCCCATGGCCTGGAGCTGTGACTGCTGGCCTGATTTGTGCCGCGGCCACCTCCCCGGAAATGGAAGTGGGAACCCTGTGTTGTCTGTAGCCCGGTGGGCAGCGCTGGTTCTATGGGCCTCTGACTTAGCTCAGGGTGGGGGTGGGGGCGGGGGCGAGCAGTAGCAGTGACCGTGTCAGGTTTCACATGTCCTTGGTGTCTGGCCCCCTCTCCTGGCACCACCCAGAGACGTGGGAGGAAGGGCTGGGCTGGTCCCCGAACCTGGCCTGCCCCTGGGGTGGGCACCAGGACTCCCACTGGGTGTCCCTGTCTGTCTCCACTCCTCAGACGGGTCTCAGGATGGCTGGGACCTGAGGACGCTGCCCCCTCTCGCAGGTGGCCTTGGCCCTGTGTGTCCCCATGAGGTGGCCTCGGGTCTCCTTGTGACCGGCTGTGGGGCTCCTGGGGACGAATCCTGGCTGTAGGCTGGTGGCTGCAGTGTGGGAAGAGTCACGCACCTTGGCCCCAGGGCCCAGGGAGTGTGCTGGCCTCACAAAGCAGCTAGAGATGCTGATGGACATGGGACACGGAACAGGCAGGGACTCACCCCCCTGTAGTGGGAAAGCCCACCTCTGCTGAGCATGGGGCACCAGGATGGCCACAGGGCCTTCAGTCTTCAGTGGGAAGGGGTGGCTTGGGAAGCAGGAGTGAGGAGAAGGCCATGGTCAGTCGGCAGTTCTCTTTTGGCGCTTGTGTGCGCCCCCAGGTTCTGTGTCCGGGGGCTGGAGCTCGGGAAGGCCTGGGTGCACCAGGCTCGGGAGAGCAGGCTGCCCAGTTCAGCCTGGTGCTGCTCCAACCCCCTCCTGGGGGCTGCTTGCCCAGGTGCCAGGACCAGGCAGCCCATGCCCCCCACTCCCGTCCCCCTGTGCCACCACAGACCTGGACCAGCGGGCTCCTCCAACTTGGCACCAGAAACCTTGGCTGAGGGGTTGGGCCAGAGCCAGAGCCGGGGTTGGAACTCAGCAGCAGGCTGACCTCACCAGGGACCTCACGCCCTGCCCTCCCCTCTGCAGCCCCCGAGCCCGGCCGGCCTTGCTGTGGTGGCCAGGGACTAGCTGTTGCTGGGCCCACATGGGGTGGGGCTGGGGGTCGTGGCCTCTCACAGGGTGACTGGTGGGCCCTCTCCAGAAGAACTGAGAGCAGCCCGGCTCTGCTAGCGCTTAGCAAGCGGGCTGGGTGGGTCCCTGGACAGGTGGAGAGGGCGGGTGCCAGCACAGGAGCAGAGCCGCGTGGCTGTGTCCCTTTGTGTGGCTGTGAATAATGCCGCCCATCTGCTCCGCAGACAAAGGCCTGCAGCGCAGCGCCTGGTGGGGGGAGTTGTCCCTGTCCCTCGGGTGGGCTGCAGGGGCTGCAGCGGATGGGCGGGCCTAACCGGGCCGGCTCCTGAGACTGACTTGGGCCCTGGGAAGGGCCCCCTGCCGGCTTGGCTGCATCTCCAGGGTGTTGGCCAAGCTTCCTGCAGGGAATGCTGCGTTGGCCTCTGCCTGCCGGGCAGGACCTGAGAACTGAGGGCTCAGTCTTGACAGAGTTTGCGTTCTCTACAGACAGCAGGTGCCCACCCCGTCTGAGGAGCCCCCTGCAGGCAGCCCCTGAGCACATGTGTGTGGGGACACGGGAGCCTGGCGGTGCCTCGGGCCTGCAGGACCACAGCAGGGGCAGGGCTGCTGCGTGGACTTGAACGTGGAGCCCCGTCCCCGGGGAGGGAGTCCCCACTGCGTCAGCCACATGAGGGGGCCGGGCGGGCTGTGAGGACTCGGGGTGCATGCCCACGTGGATGGACTGGCCCCACATGGGGGCTCTGGCAGCAGGGTGTGCCGGCCGTGTCTGCGGCTCCAGTCCCCTGTGCCCTCGGGTGGCGAAGCAGTCCCGTGGCACAGGAGAAAGGCCGCTCTGAGGCCCGGGCAGCAGTGGGTGCCAGGAGCCCTCATCCTCAGAGCGCGTGTGCGCATGCAGGGCTGTGCCTGGTGGGGGCAGCAACTCGATGCCACTGCTTGGTTTGGGGTTCGGTGGGTGATGTGCCCCTGGCGGGGTGGGGGGAGCCCTTACCTCGGGCACACGCTGACCGCTCTGAGGTGCGTGTCCGGCGGTCAGCATGGCTGTGGCCGGGGACGCAGCAGCAGCCTGGCTGTGAGCCACACTCACAGCAGGGGCAGAGTTTACTTGACAAAGCCATTGGGCCAGTGGTGTTTGAAACCTTGCTTCTGGCCTGGGGAGTGTGGGCTTTGGGTGGGGCCGTGGGGATATTGGCCAAGCAGTGGCCTTGGCCAGCTTTGTGCTCCCAGGGTGCTGTGGGGCACTCAGCGTCGGTCTGTGGGAGCGATGGCAGACCTTCCGTCCGGCGCAGGAATGCCACTGGGTGGGCAGGCTGAGGCCGGGGGTCGCCGGCTGCCAGGCTAAGTTGGGCTCCCTTTCAGACTGGGCTGCGGCCATCCGCGTGGGCGCCCTGGACTGCGCTGAGGAGAAGAACCACGAGGTGTGCCGGGCCTATGACATCCACTTCTACCCCACCTTCCGGGTGAGCCTGCCCTCACCGCCCCACCGCGACCTGGCCGCCATGTAGCCCACAGTGGCTGGCTCGGGCGTCCAGTCTGGAGGGGCAGCCGTCGGTCAGCGCCGCCAGGGCTCACAGCCGGGCTCTCCTCCCCCCTAGTACTTCAAAGCCCTCGCAAAGGACTTCACGACAGGGGACAGTTTCAGAGGCAAGTATGTCAGTGTGGCTTCAAGAGGCAGACACAGGGCCAGGCCTGCCCCCCGACCTTCCGCCGGCCTTGGTATCTGTGTCTGCCCACCCCCCTTCCCCCGTGCCTGGCTCCCTCTCTTGATGATGAGCATTCCAGGGCCCGCCTCCCATCTCTTGACCCCCACCCCAGTCTGTGCTGGCCCTCACGTGGCCTGAGCCTCTGCCGTCCAGCAGGGGGTGACCGGGAGCTGCGCACGGTGAGGCACAGCATGGTCGACTTCCTGCAGAACAGCTCGGAGGGAAGCCGCCCCCCTGCCTGCCCCTCTCTGGAACCCGTCCCGTAAGTCCCGTGTCGGGCCCCGCGTGGTGTCCACGGAGGCCCTGCCCTGAGACTCTTCTTTTCTCTGAAAAGGCCCCGGGAGGTCCTGTCCCTGCTGGACACCCACAATGACCACTACGTGGCTGTGATCGTGGAAAGCAGCGACTCCTACGTTGGGCGAGAGGTACCGTGTGTCTGTGTGTCTGTGTGTGCACACACGCCCGCGGGGCTGGGGTGGCTCTGGACAAGGCCACGTGGGCACCGCCCCCAGCGTCTCTCCAAGGCCCACCACGGGGGTCTGTTCTCCCTCCGGGGCTGCTGCCCAGGGAAACGCTCTGAGGCCATGCTCCCGTCACAGGGGTCCCTGGGGAGCGCCCCTGAGAGCCCCTCCTGTGAGAGCCCTGAAGGCTGGTCCGCGAACCCACGCTGTCTCTGCGTGTGCCAGAAGCAGCCCTGTCCGCCAGCCAGTTTCTGCTGTCCCTCCTCCCACAGGGACCCCAGAGCCCATGGACACTACTTCTGTCTGCACTTAGGCCCTGTGCCCCTCATTCCCGAGCCTGTGCCCCGTCTCCCTGGTAGAGCTCAGCGCCACATTTGCATGGTCCCACCCATCACGGGCAGGTTTCAGACTGCCTAGCAGCATGCCTGCACCCTCACTGGCCAGTGGCAGCATCACAGGCCAATGTGGTCAGGGTTCCTGCCACTGCAAGGACCCGCTGTTGCTGGGACCATGAGCACACATGGGGGCCCATCCGGCAGAGGAGAGTCCATGCCCAGTGGTTAAATGCCCACTGCTCACTGAAGGACTGGCTATTTAACATTCCCACCCCCCCCCCAGTTCCACGGGAGGCCTGGCAGTCTACTCCCACAGAGTGTGAGCCCAGGACCCCTGCCGGGACGTCACGGGGCTCTGAGTCGTGCCCCGCCCCCACCCGAAGGTGATGCACCGGAGGACGTGCCTGTCGGTGTCTGCAGCAGGTGGTGCTGTGGTTCCTGCCCCCTTCCCCCCGGCCACTGACAGGTCCTACACTCCCGGCAGGTGGCCCTGGACCTGGTCCCCTACGAGGAGGTGGTGGTGAAGAGGGTGCTGGACGCGGACTCCGAGCTGCTCGGGAAGCTGGGCGTGTCCCACGTCCCTTCCTGTTACCTGCTGTACCCCAATGGGACCCATGGCCTGGCTAACGTGTGAGTGCTGCTGTGCGGGCCGGGACTGGGGAAGCCTAGGGGCGCCCTGGCCCACCCCCAGGTGTGACGGTCTGACACAGGGGGGACCACTCGTCCAGGCTGTGTTTCATGTCCCCTAAGTCCCTTCAGCATGTCCTCTCGAGCCAGCTGACCACCCAGCAGTGTGCTGGCCCTTGGCCCTCCCTGCTTCGCCCCCAGAACTGCCATGCCTTGCAGTCACCCTCCCACTGCCTGGCTGGCCTGGCCCCTGGGTGCAGGCCCCGCCCACCTGAGTCCCCATGTCACGTGCCTTTCCCCCTGGAGGTGGGGTCGTCGCCTGCCTGCTGAGTGAAGCAGCTGAGTGAAGGGGTGTCTGCCTGCTTCCCTGCCCACGGAGTGGGGCCCTCCTTGTTCCATCCACCGGGCCGTGCTCCCTCCAGCTGCTGACCGCAGCCCCTCCCTGCAGGGGGAAGCCGCTCCGCTCCTTCTTCTCTGCCTTCCTGAAGTCGCTGCCTGGCGTGAGGAAGAGGCTGCTCTCCCCATCAATGCCCCCACCCCTGGAGCAAGAACAGACGGAGACCCTGGTCTGGAGGGAGTTTGACAGGCAGGTCCTTTGCTCCTGGGGGGGGAGGCTCTGAGGCGGGTGGGCAGGGTGGGCAGCCTGGGTGACGGATGGATGGCGGGCCCCGCCTCCCCAGGGCCCGGCTGTACACGGCAGACCTGGAGTCGGCGCTGCACTACCTCCTGCGAGTGGAGCTGGCCGCCCACCGCTCGCTGGCCGGCGGGGAGCTCCAGACCCTCAAGGACTTCGTCACACTGCTCGCCAAGGTGGGTCCCCGTCGTCCCAGCTGCTGCAGGGGCTATCCGAGGTGGCCAGGGAGTAGGGGGGGTATGGAGGGCATGTCCGGCCAGAGGCTGACTCCCAGAGCCACTTGGCCACCAGCAGCACAGCCTGGGACTCGGTGTGGCAAGGGGAGGGCAGCGCAGAAACTTGGACTGAGGGGGGCAGCATGGTGAAGGGCAGAGGAGAGGAGGGGTGGCCGGTGGGCTTGTGCTGGGGCACAGACCCAGGGAGCTGGGGGGGCCATTGGCAGAGGGCAGCTCCCTGGCATGGTTCAGGGAAGGGTCACCTTAGCTGGTGTTGGGGCGGAGGGCTCTTGAGGTTACCCAGGGCAGGAGGAGGGAGACTGGAGCCCCATAGGCTGGTGAGGCGGGCAGGATCCTGAGGGTCTTGTTCCTGAGGAGGTGCTGCTGGAAGGAGAGCATGGGGAGGGGCTGGGGCCAAGGGCCAGCGCTGAAGAGCAGCCTCTGATCTGCACGCAGGTTGGGGGCAGAGAGCGCCTGAGACTGAACTCCCCACCTCAGGAGCAAGTGAGGTGGGGCAGGCACTGACCAGGTGTGAGGGAGCGGTGGAAGGAGGCCCCATGGGGAGAGCCCTGGCTCCAGTGGGCAGTGAAGCAGGGGCTGCCCCACTGGCTGGAGCAGAGCTGTCCCGACACGCTCTCACCTCAGCCCTCACCTGGCAGGCCCTCCCAGGGGGTGCCAGGGCCTCTGGGTCTGGGAGGGGCACCGCTCCTGGTCCCCTAGGCCCTTGGGCTGAAGGTGGGCATGTCACCAGATGTGACTGTCCAGCAGGCAGCCAGGCATGTGGTCAGGGCACATCTGAGGTGCTGCTTCCCTGGGTGCACCTCCTTTCTTCCCCTCCCCCCTTCCCCTTGGTTGTTGGAGAGAGAACACCCTCAGGCTGGCACCTGGGGGAGATGTGCACCCCCACCCCACGCCCGTCTCCTGCAGGGTGGGGAGTCTGCCAGGAAGGAGGTGGGGTTGGAGATGGTGGCGGCAGTGTTGGGAGCGCAGATGGGGCACGGGGTGCCTGGATGGTTTTAGCGGGCTGCCTGTAGTCCGGCTGCTACAGTGTCAGCATAGAGTAGGTGTAGACACTGGGTCAGAGCAGCCTGCGTGGGGTCACATGGGCAGGTGACAGGCACACATGGCTGTGGACCAGCAGGCAGCAGTCTCTGGAAGGTTCCCAGAGCACTTGGCATCTCCGTCTGGTGTTGCTCCTCACCCCTCCGTGGCTGCCTCTGCGGTGGTCCCTGGCAGGAGGGAGAGCGGGACAGAGTGCTGGCTCAGCAGGCCCTGCAGGGCAGACTGACGCCCGGTGGCTGAGCTCGGGGCAGGCTGAGGACCTGCCCAGCAGTGTCTGTGGCCTCTGTGCAGCTCTTCCCCGGCCGGCCGCCCGTCACGAAGCTGCTGGAGCTGCTGCAGGAGTGGCTGAGCAGCCTGCCCCTGGACAGAATCCCCTACCACGCCATCCTTGACCTCGTCAACAACAAGATGCGGGTGAGGCCCCACACCAACGACGTCCGGAGGGTGAGGCGGGAACCGGGAGACAGGCCCGTCGCCCCGGCCATCCGTGTGACCCAAAGCCATCTTGGGAGACTGGGACCCGGTCCCAGCCCGGCGCCACCTCCTGCATGGTCGCCAGATAGAGGCCCCAGCGGGCTCTGGGCAGCCGCCCGACCCTGCCCTCTCACACCACCGCCCTGACCTGCCCTTTGTTCTGAGCCTCAGGGTCCCTGGTCCCGGCCCTGAGGGAGGACGCAGTCCTTCATGCTGGGCACTGCACACTCAACCACAGCTCAGGGTGGACTTCCAGGGCTCCCGAGTGACCGAGACCTCTCTCCACCACCCCTCCGAAGTGCTTCTCCGAGCTTCTGTTGGCATGGGGGAGACGCAGGGATCGCACGTGGACCCATAGCCGCAGTCGAGGGCAGTGGCCAGCATGTTCACCTTTAAAAATGACCTGCTATTCTTTCTACCTGTTCCAGATTTCTGGAATATTCCTCACCAATCACGTCAAGTGGGTTGGGTGTCAAGGGAGCAGACCAGAGTTGAGGGGCTACCCATGTGGCCTCTGGAAGTTGTTCCACACCTTGACGGTTCAGGCCGGAGTTCACCCAGAGGCGCTCATGGGCACAGGTGAGTCAGCCAGGTGTGCCCCGTCGTCAGGGCGGGCCCCAGGTGCCTCATCCAGTGCCTGTCACGCCACCCTGTCCTGTCTGAAGCTTGAGCAAGGCATCCACGTTGTGTGTGTGTGTGTGTGTGTGAGTGTGTGTGTGTGCGTGTGTCTGTGTGTGTGTTGTTGGCACTGATGAAGAGACTGAGCTGATCGGGCTCTGACTACTGTGGGATACACTGCGGGCCAAGCTGGGCACCTATCCTGCTGGTGCTGTGGTCATGTGGTGGGAACCATGGTCCCATGCCTCAGATGGTCACAGGCCCCATGGCCGGCCAGCTTCCCTGCAGTGGCATGGCGCTCAGGAAGGTGGCCACACTTGCACTTCCAGTGGCCACACCAGCCCTGAGTCCAACCCAGCCTCCTGGTAAGTGGAAGCCGGCGCTCTGGCTGTGTTGTCCACAGCCCTCCTGCCCCGGGACAATCGCCGAGCTGATATCTCCGATAAGCCTCACGTTCAAGAGTCGGGGAAAGGAGAGTTGTGTTTTAGGGGGGTTCTGGGGCTGCCCAAGCAAAAGGGAGACAACGCTGACTCCATCTTCTTTGCGATGCCCACCCCCTGTGACCAGACACACTGTCTATTCCAGAGGTCCTCAAACTTTTTAAACAGGGGGCCAGTTCACTGTCCCTCAGATGGTGGCAGGGCCAGACTATAGTTAGAAAAACAAACTATAGAGCTGAGCCCTGGTGGAGCAGTGGTTGTGCGCGGGACTGCGGCCCACTGGGATGGAGGTTCAATTCCAGCTCCACAGGAGCAAAGGCTGGGCCTCCTACTCCCACCACCTAAGGGCAGTGATGCCAAAAAAACAACAACAAAAAAAGCAAACTGTAAGGGCTGAGCCCCAGGGGCATAGTGGTTGAGTGCGGGACTGTGGCCCAATGGGTTGGCGGTTCAAATCCAGCAGCAGCTCTCCAGGAGCAAGGCTGGGCCTTCTACTCCCACCAGAGGGCAGTGAAGCCCCCCCCCAAAAAAAAAAAAAAAAAAAAAACTATGAACAAATTCCCTGTGGGTCTGGGATGAGTCGGCTGCTAAGCAGGACCGCAATGATGGCAAAACCCCGGGTGGGTCGGATAAATGTCCTCGGCGCGCCGTAGTTTAAGACACCTGGTCTACACTCTCTGGACACTCTCTGTCCACTCCTGGTCACCACCAGTTAGACCCTGGACCACACCCTCCACCCCATCATGACCGTCCATGCCCCCCAAGCCTGACCCCCGAGATCCAGCAGATAGCGGCAGTTGCCAGAGCACTGTGGGCTGGGACCGGCACCTTTCTCCGCGGACTGGCCCTCCTGGCCAGGACTCTGGCCACAGGCACCAGAGGCACTGGCTGCCCCTCGGGAATGGGGATGGCAGAGGGGTGTCTGGAATCCCCCTTTCTGCCCAGCGTTTCCGTAAGACTGAAGCCGTCAGGAAGCTGGTCACTGAAAAAAGCCGTGCGCGGCAGACCGCGGCGCAGAGACGGCACGGCAGCCGAGAGCTGAGGGGAGCCAAGGAGTGAATTGGGTCGGGTGTGGGGGGGGGGGACGCGCTACAGATTATGTCTTAGGAAGTCCCCCCCTCCTTATTCCTGCCTAAGCCCTGTCCCCGGCTGCTGGACAGCCCGCGTGCCCCAATCCCCCCAGGTGCAGGCTGGGATCTTGGCCACTTTGCAGATTTGGGAGGCGGCCGGGAAAGCAGATTACCCGGTGCTCAGCAGCAGTGTGGCCACCCAGACACCTGCCGTGGCAACCAGCATGTCCTCTCCGGCCTCCTCATGTGGGCACGTGTGGCTCCCATGGGCCTTACCGTTGGCCATGGCGTCCCTGCAAAGGGCTGGCATGCTCTGGGCTGGGTGCCGTGCGGCCCTGGGTGTGCCCGGCGGGCCCGGGGGTTCTGCTGGGCTCCTTTAAAGCCGCGTCTAATCCATGTTAAGCTTGCGGCTCTCCGCGCACTCACTCAATCCCCGATTAGACGTCTGGCCGGCCGCCTTCTGTGGGCGCCTCCCTCGGGTGCCTGGATGCCCCCAGCATCTCCTGTGCCCTCTGCTGCCTGTGCTCACCTAGGCCTAGCAGCAGCAGCGCCACACTCACAGATGCCAGCTCTGGGGGCTGAGCTGTAAGCAGGTCAGTGCTGGGGGCCACCCACCCTGGGGGGCAGACTCCCACATGCTGGGGGCGCGAGACATGCCCTCACTTGGTTCCACAAAGCTGGCTCTTGGGTCCCTGTGCCAGGCCCACGCCCACACGTGCCGCCCACCGGCGGTCAGAGTTGTGCCGGCGCTGCGGGTGCCGTCGGGGCGGGGCGTGCCGGTGTGCCCCAGGCCCTGCTGTCCGCAGGGCACACACCCTGGCTCTCGCGCGCCTGGCTCTGCTGCCAAGTCCCTCCTGCCCCGCAGGTTTCGAAGGTGCCCCCCAGGCAGTGCTGCAGACCCTGAGGGGGTACGTCCGGACCTTTTTTGGGTGCAAGGAGTGTGGCGAGCACTTTGAGGAAATGGCGAAGGAGTCCATGGACGCCGTGGGGACCCCCGACCAGGCGGTGCTCTGGCTCTGGAAGAAACACAACGTCGTCAACAGCCGCCTGGCAGGTGAGCACACCCTGCCGGGCCCCAGACCTCCCGCCGGGGAACAAGGCCCGTCCACCCGCGGGCGACGGGTGGGCCTGCTCCGCTCCGTCTCTGGATCAGCATCACCGGGCCCCACCACCTGCAAACCAGCCCGAGCCCTGACGCTGTTCAAAGGAGAGAGACAGGGCACAGGTCTTCTCTCAGAGTTAAGTAACGTGAACCACGCACTCAGTGGCAGATTAAAACACTGCCACTGGGAAGTAAGCCTCACTGGAGATGAGTAGTAAACACCACTGACTAAATCCACCGCGTCCAGGGCCATCCTCGAAAGAGCACTAAGGGAGATTGGTTTGTCTGCACGTGCCCGCCCTCCGCCTCAGCCACCAGCCACCTGAGCCTCTCCCTAAACACCCCTCACGCCCTCTTCCTCCTCCACTGTCAATGTCCTCACTGTCCCTGGCTGCCCAGGGCTGTGCCGATCCCGCCCCACCCACTCACTTCTCCCTCGCCTCCTGCCCCCAGTCCTGTGCTGAGTGGCCCCCAGGACTCCCCGAGGACAGAAGTCACCTGGTTGACCTTGCTCCACAGCCCCCGCCTCCCGTGCAGCTCCTGACCAGTGTCCCCACAGACCTCACCACCTGCCCGCCCGCCCTGACCACAGGGCTGTGACTTCAGCCAACTTCTCAGTTCTCTGAGGGCCTGTGCTATGTGCACGCACCCCATACAGGGTGGGGGGTGAGGTGGGAGTATGCAGGGCAAGGCCTGAGGGTGGGGGTGGAGCATTCAGGGGGCAGTGCCCTGGGGGTGGGGGGGAGGCACGCTGTCACCTTCCTCTCACTTTCCCAGGCCATCTGAGTGAGGACCCCAGGTTCCCCAAGGCCCCGTGGCCCACCCCAGACCTCTGCCCAGCCTGCCATGAGGAAGTCAGTGGCGTGGACAGCTGGGACGAGGGCCAGGTCCTCTCCTTCCTGAAGCAGCACTACAGCCGTGCCAACCTCCTGGACACATACTCCGCAGACGCTGGGGGCCCCGGCGAGGAGGACGAGAGAGGACACCCCGTCAGCGTCGGCCCCCAGGGTGCACTAGGCCCCCACTCTGTCCTGTTGGGCAAGCTGGCCAGCAGACTGGACACCAAGGCCGTCACGGTGGCCTTCCTCGGGGCCGGCTTCTCCAGCCTGGACATGAGCCTGTGCGTGCTGCTCTACGTGGCCTCCTCCCTCTTCCTCATGCTCATGTACTTCTTCTTCCGCGTGCGCTCCCGCCGCTGGAGGGCCAAGCCCTGCCCGCCCGCAGTGTAGGCAGGCCCCAGCCCACCGCCGTGCCCCCACAAAGGCCCCTCCTGGGGGATCCAGCACCTTCTGCGGCAGAGGCCCGTCCGTCCATCCGTCCGAGACCCCTCCACCCGAAGCCTCCTCCCCAGGGTGCTCGGCCCCTCCTGGCTTTGCAGCTCCTCTGGGCTCTGTCCTCACCCAGCCCCTGCTTCTGTGTGGGCGCCAGGCTGCCACCCTGCTCCATGAGGGACGTCCCCCGGGAGGGGGCCTGACTGCCTGAGGGGACGCCATGGGGAGCTGCTGCTGCAGGTCCCCCACCCCCAGGTGAACAGAGATGGGAGGTGAGGGGCCTCCCTGTGATTGTAGCCAAACTCTTACGGGGTCCCAGGGCCCAATCTGAGCAGCGCCTTAATGTTGGAAACAAGACGGTGTAAGACCCCAAAGCAGCAGGCGGCGCTCGCATCAGAACAGGCTGCCCCTGGCGGCGAGGGCCTTGTGCCTGGGTGTGCAGGCCTGCGCCCACGTGGCCTCCAGCTGGTGTCAGGTTCCCGTTGGGGGCCTCCATCTCCTGGGGAGACGCCGGGCAAGGACATGCTGCCCGCCCCAGCCTGGGCGGTGTCTCGGCGTTCACCCCCTCTCCTGGGGAGGGGTCAGCTGGAGGAGCCCAGAGCTCTGGAGGCCATGACTCGGTGGCCACTGTAAGCCCTGGACCTGCTCTGCTTCTTCCTGTCCCCCGTTCGCCTTCCGAGCTAGGAGGGTGCTGGGTCACTGGCACCGCGCAGCCCTCGGGCAGGGGCTGGAGTTTGGACCGCTCTGCTCCGGGAGGCCTTAACTCATGAGGAGAGCTGTGGTGTGAAGTCATCCCTTGGGACGGGGCTTTGTGAGTTCCGGGCCCGGTGGCCAGACCCCCAGAACAAGGGAAGCGGGCGAGTTGTTTTGGCTGCGCCAGCGCCCTTCAGCCAGAGGGAGAGCGCACGGACTCTGCGGGCAGCACCTGGCTTTCAGCCGGGACCCCACCTCGGGGAGCAGGTTAAGGTTTATTTTCTAAGTTTCTAAGTATTATAAGAGGTATGGAAGCTGATGGATATAATAGTTCTATAATTTAAATGTCTATTTATTTTTCATGGGAAGATTTCATTAAAAGGCCACTTGGCGTGGAAATGTCTCTGCAGTTTTGGACTTGTGAGGAAGCAAACCTTTTGTATTTAAGTGAACATGATAATGTGCACATTTTTTAAATAAAGAACTGACATTTGGAGAGGTTTTCTTTTGAGAAGTGACTGGTGGCTGCCCGAGGAGGGAGGGCCTATGGACCAGGACCCTGTGCTTCTGTCAGCCCTGACAGAGTCTGATGGGGGTGGGGGGAGATTCCTTGGTGGGGGAGGGGTTGAGGGGAGAGGCCCGCAGGAGACCACACCTCCTCCCTGAGCCATGGCCCAGGGACCCTTCCAGGAGCTGAAGGCTTCTGCACAGTTAGGGACCATGGCCGGGTTTTTCTAGGGGTGGGGGGCTTGGGTTGCACATCCTGAGGGCAGAGAAAGGGCCCCCTCCCTGCCCAGCCAGGACCCCAGCTAGGTAGGGTAGGGACCGAGGTCCATTAGGCCCCAGCGCCTGGTGGGTGGGGGCTCCACTGAGCACACTTCTGTTGGGTGCATACCCCCAGGACCTGGCGGAGGGGATCTGAGGAGGGAGGGGCTGAAAGTGGAGGTCAGGCAGCAGGTGGGTCTCAGGCAGCAGGAGCCTCATTGTGGACATGGCTCGCTGCCTGTCTGGAGACCTGGGAATCGGGACAGTCAGACCGGCACCCTGAAGCTTCAGGGCATTGGGCGGACGGCAGGTCGCGAGGGAGGAACCGGTGGGCCAGGTCCTGGAGCCAGCGGCTACCTGAGCTGTGGGACTGGGAGAGCCTGTCTCCTGGACAGGACGCAAAAGAGGGGGTTAGGAAGAAGGCGGACCAAGGGGGAGGGCGGGAGTCCAGG
>PVJH01030021.1:0-25321 GCA_004026705.1 Nesogale talazaci
AGTGGTTGAGTGCGGAACTGTAGCCCGCGGGCTTGGCGGTTCAAATCCAGCAGCGGCTGGGTAGCGCCCACAACCACCAGAGGCAGTGATGGCCACACAATAAATAAATAAACAAACAAATAAAGGAAACGCTAGAGGAATGAGCAGAACCAAGGCGGGGGTGGGAGGAGTGGGCAGGAGATGACTAGTTCAATTGGGTGGCTGTCTTTCCTATCCCTCACCTTCCAATCTGCTTCTGCCAGAGGGCTTCCTTTTTAAAGGACCCTTCATCCCTCCTAGGTGAGAAAGAGCACAGGAGAAATGCCCTTGACCCCAAAGGCCGCTCCCACGAAGTGTGCCTAGAGCCAGGGACAGAGCCAGGTGGGTGACGCCACACTGCTCACACAGTGACGTCTGTCACTCCAGGGCAGACACTCCAAGGACTCAGGGCTCAGCCAAGAGGCCTCTCCCTTCAGACCCATTCTGGGAAGCTCTGACGGGAAGCCCTCGTGGGGCATTGCGTAGGCACCCAGCTGGTAACTGAAAGGCCCTGAACAAAAATGTGGTTCAAACCCAGGAGTCCAGTGCGAGGGAGCAGAAAACCTGGGGATTGGTTCCATAAAGATGATGGCCTAGGAGCGTGCCTCTCCTGTCCTTTCGCTTCACTGCGAGCCAGAATGAACGCATGCAGCAACACAGAGCTGTCTGGAGGACAGCCCTGCTCGAAGCTTCTGCAGTCCGCGTGGCCCTTAGGCTGCAGACAGGCCCTGGGTTGCAGGGCTCCCGCAGTGATGACTGGGAGAAAGAGAGGCCTTGCGTCAACCAAGTCAGCAGCCCAGATCGTTGACGTGTGTGGGTCTGAGCACAGGGAGTGTGACTGGGCTATTTTTGCCCAGGGAGCGTGCTGTCAGCAAGCAGGAGGTGAGGGGAGGGCTCGCAGGGGCTTGTGAAATCTGGGTGCTGAGCGGACTGGACTTTGCTCAGGGCTGGCCACCCAACACCCTGCAGGGGAAAGCCACAGTGAACAGTCAAGTTGCCCAGAGCCATTCGGAAAAGAGGCGTCACTTACAATTCTCTCTCCCGCCCCTCCCACCCACCCGCCATCTTCTCCCACCCCTCTCCAACCGTAGTAATCTAAATGCACTTATTAACCAGTCGTCTATACGGACGTGGGGCTGCCTTGGGTGATGGTCAGAGAGGGCAAGTGGCCCCGACCGACACGTTGGCCAGGATCAGCTGGAGAAATAGACCCCCAGCGAGTGTGTATGGTAGAAAGTTACTTCAGGCACCGCTCGATGTACACACTAGCCCCTTATCTGGAAAGTTGTTTGTCCATAAATTGGATCCTATTCGGGCTGTTAGGCTGACAGCAAGATTCCAGACGGTGGAGATACTGACATGGCCTCCCAACCAGGAACACAGGGCGTCCTCCCCCACAGCCAGCCACGCACCAAGTCCAGCCAGTTGGACTTCAGTAACGTCCCTTGGGGCACCGGTCTCATTTCCCCCCTACTGTCCTACAGAGTCTCTGCTTGATGGCCTCTGCTCCAACCCAGCCTTTGTGCTTCCTTCATAGACAGCCTTCTAACTTGCCGTGGCACGAATGTCCCTCAGCCAAGAAAAATCTACTTGCTTGATAAAGTCTAATTACTTCAAAGGGTCCTTCCGGCTCTGTCCCCCCCACCTTCTCTCAGACTCCACCCCCACCCACCCCCAGCCTCATCTCTGGGCCTCCTCCTGCCTTCTACTTTCCAGCCACAGCCTGGGCCCCCGTCCGTATCGCTTGAGCTTTGCGCTCTCCACACCCTCTCTGAGATTGCCACCACCTTATCTGCCCGGTGGATGTTAGCTCATTTTCCAAGACCCCTGCCACTCCCCTTCCTGCGCTCTCATTTCTCCAAGAGCACCTGCCACACGGAATGTTTCCTGCATTAGAGGGGAGGTTCCTCGTGGGCAGGAGCTGTGTGTGTCACTGTTTGCGTTCCAACATCTCGTCTCCCAGTGCCTAGGACTCAGGAGGTGCATGCCTGTAGAATGAAAAACAATTAACAGGGGACAGGCTTGTTTATTTATGGTGTATTTAATGTTTGATCTGTATTGTTCTGATAATGAAAGGAAGGTATGTCCACAGTCAAAAATTCAAGTTGGATCTGTAAGAGCTCCCAATAAAGTCATTTTTAAAATTATTTTAATTCAAGCTGGGAAAGTAAAAACTTAGAAAGAGACAGCCTTCCCCACACTGCCATGGAGTCCATGCCAACTCACAGCACCTCTACAGGACATTTTAGAATTGTTCCTCAGGGCTTGAGAGGCGGCACATCTTTTTTTTCCCCAAAACCATTTTATTAGAAGCTCATCCAGATGTCATACCATCCCGTAGCGCAGTCATATCAAGTGGTGCTATACAGTTGCCACCACAAGGTGTTAAATCTTTACTGCTGAAGCAAGCAGCCTCATCTTTCTCCCTTAATGCTGCTGGGGGGTTGAAACTGCTAACCTGTGGTTAACCCCACTCATAGCGCACTACACCACAAGGAGCAATCCTTGGTGTCATAGAGATTCATCCCACTGTAATTGTTTTCTTTTATGCTTAACCTAATGCATATCATGTATATAAAACATACTGTTGTGCTGAGCCCCAGTGGCGTGGTGGTTGTGTGTGGGACTGCGACCCACAGGGTTGGTGGTTCAAATCCAGCAGCAGCTCTCCAGGAGCAAGGCTGGGCCTCCGACTCCCACCAGGGCAGTGATGCCCACCTACACCCACCCACACACACACACACACACACACACACACACACAAAACAACAAACCCCCAAACATTCTGTCTTTTGTAAAACATGACAAAACAATAATAATTTATAAATTATCAAGGGTTCATGACGAAGGTGGATGGGGAAGGAAGGGGGAAATGAGGAGCTGATACCAAAGGCTCAAGTGGAAAGAAAGTGTTTTGAGAATGATGATGGCAACAAGGGTTCAAATGTGCTTGACACAATGACCGTATGTATGGATTGTGATATAGTTGCACAAGCCCCCAATAAAATGATTATATGTGTGTATGTATAGATGTATCTATCTATATATATACACTATCTCAAACCCAGAGTCACTGCCATCAAATCCATTCTAACTCATATATAAAATCTAGACTACAGATAATTTATTTTGCTTCGTTTTTAAATTATACTGGACTATTTCATATTCTTAACTACCTCTACCCTCCTCTAACTATGCTTTAGGCATTGTCCCATATCTATGCCTATGGAGCAACTTCAGTCTTACGTCAGCAGAGGATTCACTGTGTTGCTGTTGCCCGGTGACTCTAGATAGCCACTAATGAGCAGAATTCGGGCCGTTTCCTATGCTTTTCATGACCAAGAGTGTCCTTTGTTTTTGCACCTTGGGAAACTGTCAGTGGGGAAATGTCCCAGAAGTAGATTTATTGGGTAAATGAGTAAAGAATAAATAATTAATGTAATAGATAATAGTTAACTTATAGTTAAAGCTGTAGTACTCTTAGCACATTCATAGTAATTTACATTCCCACCTGATATGTGAAAATGACTTTTACCCACACTTCATGGAATGTTAGTAACTTGTGAAATCTTTGCCACGATAATAGGAAGGTAAGTTAGGAAAGGATAATAATTAATACAAGCCTCTGTGAAGCTTCTTTGGTGGTTTGTCTGTCCATGCCATCTATTTTCCTGTCAGGTTCACTTTTAAGCGTGATCAGCCTGCAGGTATGTTCTGGGATGAAATGGGGGGTGGAGGGGTTGGCACTCAAGTGCACATGCTGAAGGCCGCCGGCTTCATAATTCTGGTTGTTCTGTCTCCTTACTAGGCAAAGGGCCATGGTTTAGTTACTTAATCTCCAATTCTCCATCTATAACATCATTTATCTCATGGGATGTTATGGGAATTAAATAAGGTTTTATATAGATAGTGTTCAGAACAATATCTGGCATGCTAAATATGTGCTATTGGTATGATTACTTTGAATTAAAGTCATTTTTCATTTTTATGTGGTCATTTGTTGATCATTCATGACTTCCAGAATTCGGAAGCTGGGGCAGTCTTTTTTTTTTTTTTTGGCATCACTGCCCTCTGGTGGTTGTAGGAGCTACTGTTCCTGAGAGCTGCGGCTGGATTTGAACCACCAAGCCCAAGGGCTGCAGTCCCGCACTCAATCACTTACGCAACCAGGGCTCAGCCTCTGGGGCAGTCTTATAAGGACTTTCTTCATTCTAAGATTAGAAAGATTGTCACAAAAGGGGCTAAGAAAAAGGAGTCTGTCTGAAGTCCTCCAGAGAGGACTTCCAAAAGTTCATGGAAAAATCACATAACCTTTTCATTCCGTTTTTCCATTTTGTGTAGATGTGTTCTTTGGAATACCGACTATGGTGGTGACAAAATATGGCTGGAAATCTAAGAAAAATTCTTTCCCCACTTATTAATAGTGCCATCCACTTTTCTTGAAGACCATGCATATA
Source organism: Nesogale talazaci (assembly GCA_004026705.1). Lineage (NCBI taxonomy): Eukaryota > Metazoa > Chordata > Mammalia > Afrosoricida > Tenrecidae > Nesogale > Nesogale talazaci. The sequence goes on from PVJH01030021.1 coordinate 4,476, forward strand.
CATCCTCTCCCTCTTCTCCTCCCCTTTTTGCTGTTCTGTTCATTAATTTTCTTGCTCAGTGTCTTTTCCTTTCTGAATAAAGGAGACAAAGGTACGTGTTCACCGTGTGCATGGCCGAGGGAGTTTGTCTTTATGGCACGCTGCTTTGGGAAATGAGCAGTGGTAGCTGTCATTTCATGTCTAAAGAGAATGGCCCCGGCAGATCGTCCCAGCCCTGTGTACAAAATAACTGACTGGTCAGCAAACAGCAGGCTCTTCCCAAGCAGCCTGGGCCACAGAAGCACGCAGTCCAGGCACCAGCTGGACAGTGTCCTGAAGGTTTGATGGAGGAGGAAGGACTGCTCTTAAAATAAGGCAGCGCTCCCTGGTGAACAGGCACAGAGGGAGTGCCACGCAGTGGGGACAGGGCGTTCAACTCTGCTGTGCAGATATTTATGAAGTGCCTGCGATGCTCCAGGCCCCCTCCTTGCCTCACCCAAAGGCACGGAGATGGGGAGGGGCTGGGGAAGAAAGGGGGAGACAGAGGGGTCGCCAGAGGGCAGATCTCAGAACATCAGGCCGAGACCAGAAAAACCAGGCTACAACCCTGGATGGTCCAAAGATTAATCTGTTCAGAAGGTTGAAGGTTCACATCCCAGCAGAGGGATCTTCGAAGCAAAATCTGATCAGTTCCTGAAAAGTCAATCAGGGAAAACTCTCCTGGAAAAAAACACATGGGCACACGCACCTCCACTCTGACACGTGAGTCTGAATCGTGACCAATGTTTCTGTTATTGCTGTCGCTGCTGCTGCTGGAGATGGAGGTGGTGGTGGTGGTGGTGGTCATGGTGGTGGTGGTGTCTGTGTGCGTGTGCATGTATGTGTCTCCCATGTTACAACTCTGCGAGTCAGAGAGCCTAAGAATGTGGTCTCACCTCTCCGGAAGCTCATCTCACTCTTCCTTGAATGTAGGCTCAGCTGTGTCCTTCGGCAGCTGTGAAAACTCTGTCAGAGAGCACATGTACAAATGTTCTATCGTATACAGACGAACTATGTGACACCCTGGGGGCCCTCTCTGCTGCTAACTGAGAACCAGGGCTGCTCCTGCTGCGGAGGCACCGTGTGGCTCTCTCTCTCTCTCTCTCTCTCTCTCTCTCTCTTCACCGGCTCCGGAGTCAGCTGCCCTCTGGGTCGTACACCACCTATCTGTACCATGCTGCAATCCACGGGCCCCTGAGACGGATGTTTTTCCTCCAGAAACAGATGCCTTTCATCTGCGGTACCTCGAGGCAGACTCACTTGCCATCTTTTTGTTAGCAGCTGAGTGCCTCCTCACCCACACCACCCAGGGCCCCAGAGGGCTGAAGACCGCAGCTGGGCAGCTCAAAGCCCTGCTCCCTGTAGACGCCGCCGCTGGGTGCAGACAGGCATCAGGCTGTTTGGGAAAGGGCACTTGCGGGCAGCTGTGCCAGCCCATGTTCTGGTTTCAGCCCAGCCCAGCTGGGTGACCAGGTCCTTGCCCTCTCTGGTTCTCCTTTGCCCGTTTGTAAAACGAGAGGGCTGAAAGGGCTGCCCAGCTGGCAGGCGGACGTGCACACAGTGGGAAATCGGATTCCTCTAGGTGACACTTCCCAGTGAGAAACTATTCCCACCCGCACAGCTGGAGGTGGCCAAACCGGTGTTCTCTGTGGCTTCCCCAACCTGAGGCCCTGGGGAGAGGCGCCAACAGTCTCTGGCCTTTGGGGAAGCGTTGAGTCCAGAACCAGTTCAGCCTAGGCGCTCTCTCTTTCTAGAGGGCAACCTTGACCCAGGAAGCCAACAAACGAAACCCAGTGAGGTTTCCCAAGGCCTGGGGTCCTCACGGCCACAGGGACTCCTTACTCCTACACTTACGGGTAGGCAGGGCTGGCTTCCAGGGGCTGCTTAGAAGGGCCTGCTGCTAGGAAGGGTCTTGCATTTGGTCAAATGCTCTGCTGTTACTGTCTTGAACTTCCGAATTCATTCTGAACAAGGGGCCCTCAGAGATACATTGCATACAGGGTCCTGCAAATTATATCCTGCTGGTGGGTTACACTGATACTGGTTCAGAAGAGTTTTTTCTCCCTCCATGACAGTGTTGGTTCCCAAGGCCAAACCTCTGGGGTTGCCAGAGAAAGAACACTCTGGAAAAATTCTCTTTATCCTGCGAGGCCCAGTTGAGTTGGTGTTGTGGACCTGGCTTGCCCCAAGCACGTGTTTGTTGACCAACAGGAAAGCAAACAGCGCTATCTTCTCCTGGCAGATCTCAGGAGAGGGCACCCAGTACTCCAAACTGCTGACTCATCCCCAGAGCAGGCGAAGTTGGTACGTCGTGGCATGGCCTCACAGCCGAAGGGCTGGGCCTCCCAGGGAGTCACATCTAGAATCATCCCCTCCTTTCCACCCACTGAGGGCAGGACCAACAGCGAAGTCCAGAGTGAGTCTCTTGAGTAGGATTTCCTGGTGTAAGGTTAGAAGGAAACATCTACTCAGCCCCGTGACTCCCCCGAGAGCCCTGGTGGCATCGTGGGTTACGGCTTGCATGCTAGGCCACATGGTCAGCAGTTCAAATCCGCCAGCGGCTCCACAAGGGAAAGATGTGGCTTTCTTCTCCCATAAAGAGGGACCGTCTCAGGATCCAGATGGGGCGGTTCTGTGAATTGGCCTGGACTCCATAGCAGTGAGGTTATTTTTGTCATTGTTTTCAAATGCCTCCCAAATGTCCTCCGGGAATGTTAGATGAAGAAGAACCCCTTACCTTAAACTTTCAAAACACTTGACAGTTTGCGAGCCACTGAAACGCACATTCTTCTCACGGAGTCCTTCTGGTGAAGCAAGACAAATAGTTCAATACCGATTATATGCTTATGCGGTGGACGCTTTAAGGTTTGGGGGGTGGTTCTGCCATTTACAACATACGTTAGCCCACGGATGAAAAAAAGTACAGAGAACCCAAAGCAAAGGACATGTGAGGACCTTGGATGCTGGCCGTGCAGGCAGCGTGGCGTCCCCCAGGGACTCAACAGAGGCCCAGCTGAATGAACTGGGCCCTGCCTGGAAGCTCCTGCTCCCTTGGACTGGGACTGGGGTTCTCTGATGGAGAGGAAGCAGAGCGGGGCCACTCCAGAGCTATGGAAGTGGAAGCCCCTAAACCTTGGGGGACCCCCTGGCTTGATGGGTGTCCAATGGAAAGGAACCCTGAGCCACCATATATATTTAGTCCCTCGATGGCCCCCTGGCAGTGACATGACAGGTCTTGATCTGTTGAACAGGGATCTGCACTTAGAATCATTGATCCGGGCTGAGCCCCGGTGGTGTAGTGGTTGTGTGTGGTACTGTGGCCCACTGGGATGGAGGTTCAATTCCAGCAGCGGCTCCACAAGAGCAAAGGCTGGGCCTCCTACTCCCACCACCAGAGGGCAGTGATGCCCCCCCCCCCCCAGGAAGTTGTCCCCTGGCACCAATCCCACTGCTCAGGGTGAACAGAGCTCCACTGACAGGGCAGGTCAGCAACTCCAGGCTGCGGCCCACGGTGGAACTGTGCTCCCATCGACTCCGCATACCGACAGTGCCTGGGGTTCTGTGTCATGGGAAAATTGTTGATGTATCGATGCAATCACCATATATCCCAGGGGGGGTGACTGACAGTAATTCTCTTTTTGTTTCTTTGGGGTTTCCCTTTTCCTGTCTTCTGCTTGTTTGTTTGGTGGTAGCTTGTTGCTGTTGGTGGTGATGACAGTGGTGCTCTTCTGGCGTTTTGCTTCTGTCATAGTGTTTGCCAAAGTAAACCAGAGTCGAGCATAACTGTGGACAGGCAGATGGATTCTGGAAGCCCACTTCACTGCAGCCCCAATCGCAGGACAGGCAGTTCTGATCATGTGGCCCTGCCGCTCCACACGCACCTGCAGGGAATGAGCACTGAAGATGTGGGTGCTACAGTACAGTGTGGCGAACAGAGCGGGTGGTGCCTGGCTATCAACCACAATAGCGTCTGTCTGGGGTCTTAAATGCCTGCATTCAAACAAGCAGCCAGCCATCTAAGCCCACACGCAGCCTGTGTGATCCAGAGTTGGCAATAACAAAATCCAAATACGTTGAAGCGAGAAGAATCAGAGCTTAAATTGTGCACACCCAACTTAGAGCCATTGAAGACAGTGGGGGCCAAAACCTACCTGCAGAGTATCTAGGCAGATTAAGCCTCTGGAAAGATCCTACTCATTATTTGAATGGGGGGGGGGAGGGCACATCACTGCGTCTGGTGGTCGTGGGAGCTACCCAGTGCTGCTCCTGAGAGCCACTGCTGGATTTGAACCGCCAAGCCCACGGGCCGCAGTCCCACACTCAACCACTCACGCCACTGGGACTCAGCCCTCATTATTTGAATTTTTATCTTTATATTATTATTGTTATTTTATTCTTGTCATTTAATTTTTTTTATTATTGTTTCTGTTAGGTTTCCCAGTTTGTGAGGCACAGAAGGAGTAGATAATTACTGATGCAGTGTTTTATCGGGGATGTGGGGGAGTGGCTAGACAGAGGGGGTGAGGGGATGTGGGGAGCAAACACTGAATGCTGGAGGGGAAGGAAGCACTAGAACTAACTGTGGTTATGTAGATACAACTCATTTGAAAAGCTATTTAACCATGAAAAAAAATTAGAGATTAAAAAAATCTGACATCCTGACATCTAGAGAGAATACTGAATATTTTAGCCCATCTCCTGCCAGGAACATCTATGCATGATAAAATACACAGGTATTTTAAAAAGAGGTTACTGCCATCATATTGATTTGTAACCTAGTTGCGCCCACTTCTAATAGCACGAGGTGCCAGGTCATGTAGCCATCAAGGGGCAAAGTCGGTTCTTGATCTAACTCGAAGGCCAGTGTAGGTTCGCCTAAGCCAGGCTTCCCCTCAAGGACCAAGTGGGGTGGGAGGGCTTACTGCTAACCATGTGTGGCTGTGGAAATGGAGCCCCAGCAATAAGGAGGGGGCTGCTTTCTTTATTTTTTCAAGCTGTTTTTGGTGAACTAGGTGAAGGCTTACAGAGCAAATCAGGGGTTTTTGGTTTTGTTTTTTTTGGGGGGGGCATCACTGCCCTCTGGTGGTGGGAGTAGGCGGTCCAGCCTTTGCTCCTGTGGAGTCGCTGCTAGAATTGAACCTCCATCCCGGTGGGCCGTAGTCCCGCACACAACCACTACGCCCCTGGGGCTCAGCCGCAAATCGGTTTTCCGTTCAATAATGCACACACATTTTGTTTCACAGCATTGATTGCGATCCCCACGACAGCGCAGCGTTCGCCTTTCTTCTTCCCTGTGTCTCCGTTTCTGTTCCTCCTCTTTTCCCTTCCCTTCCTGCCTTCTGAGCATTGTCCTTGGGCCAACACTGTCCTTTTGATCTCCAATGGTTGGTTGCTATCAGGAGTATGTGATATGGTTCACTCTAGAAGACCAGGCTCCAAACTCCCTGCCATCAAGTCCACTCGACCCTGTAGGACAGGACGGAACTGTCCCTGTGGTTGCCGAGACTGCAGCTCTTTACTCCCCAGTACAAAGATGCCTCTATCTCCCGTGGAGCGGCTGGTGGTTTTGAACTGCTCGCCTTGCAGTTAGCTGTCCCATGAGTAACCACTACGCCATCAGGGTTCACCCTATAGAGCTGTCCATTGTCTGGCTGAAATTTGAGCCATGGGGCGCCGGGAGGGAGGCTTGCTTTACTTGAGTTAAGGAGGGGAAAGCCTCTAATACTGTCCACACCTATCTTGTTGCCCCACAGCTCAGCCTGAGTAAGGTGGGCTGGGCCTGACTGCTCAGGGGTCCCCCCTCTGCAGAGCTGAACCTTGCCTTGCAGCAAACAGTCACGGGAATGACGGGGGTCACCTGTCAGGCAGGAGGCCCAGAAAGAGCGGGTGCCAGGTGGCGGGATTGAATGCACGGGGTTGACCCCAGAGAGCAACTGGATATCTCTTTTTGTATTTTTAGAAAGAAGGTGAACGCCCAGCACTGACCCTGACAACTGCCTTGGATCCCTGGGGCATTGCCCTGGGCTGTACAAAAGGCCGCTTCCAGCCTAGGTCTAGGCCAATGGCTAAGGGCAAGCATGCCTGCATGCAGAGATGCATTCATTCCTGAGTGCACAAGACAGCCCCTTTCAAACCCTGCCGCCTTCACTCCTGCTCCCTGAGTTCCATCATGAAGGAGATGACGCACAGAAAAGCACTAAGAAGAGTGCCAGGGATACACAGTCTGTGCCTAAGAAGCGCAGCTATGAAAAGAGAAGCCATGCTCTTGGGAGAGCTGTGGAGCCTGGGCGGTGGACCGTGTGTGGCATCCACGCCGAGCTCAGCGTTTGCGGAGCAGGCCTGGGGCTCCGGGTGAGACCTGGCCTGGGACTTGAGCAACCCTTTTTTTGCTGAGGTTTGCTTGTCCCGACTCATCCTGCGCTTCAGATGGCTGCCAAGAGGGGGTTCACGTGCCATCCCCTTGTTTTACAAACGAGATTGAGACACAATGAGGTGTATGAAGAAAGAGGAGGAGGCCAGGTTCGACTCAGATCCCCTAGCCGCCAGGGCGATGCCTTCTAGTCACGGCTCATTCGTGCTGGGTTCCCGGGCCCTGGCCCACCAAGCAGAGCAGCCGCTCAGGCTGTGGGTCTGGCTCTGGGACCACGTGTCTCCCTCCTCGCTAGCTGGCATTCAAATCCTGGGGGAGGACAGGAGAGTCGCCCTGTGAGCATCTGGGCTGAGAGGATGGGAAAGGGACTAGGGCAATCCAGGCAGGCCATTCTGGGGTTGGCAGAGGTTGGCAGGCCAATCAGAAGGAGCCTTTGGAGGCAACCTTCCACCTAGGCTTTGATCCTGGAGCCTCCATGGCCCAAGAATGTCTCTGTCTTGACCTCACCTGCTCCTGGAACTGCAGCTGGGCTTCCTGCAGGGAAGCCTGCAGGAATGTCTGTCATTCTCTCACGGCCTTGGAGTAGATGCGGACTCACAGCTGCCTGATAGAGAAGAGGAGAACTGCCCCCGGGGTTTCTGAGATGGCAGGAACTCTTTACAGCAGTAGGAAGCCTCGGCTTTCTCCAGAGGAGCAGCTGATGGATTCTAACCGCTGACCTTCTGGCTGGTAGCCCACACCACCTCGGCTCCTTCCTTATCTGTAAGCTGCCTTCCCTGTGGCCGGGGCCTCAAACTCTGCTGACCACAGGGGCACATGCGTGCACGTGCACACACGCGTGCGCGCACGCTATGGTGAGGCACTGAGGGGCCTCACAGTCAATCACACGCCATTAAGATAGTCAGTGTGTGCCCTCTGCTGAGGGTTTGCATGGAAGAGGGTCATGGAGCTCAGTTCACCGTGGTCCTGTCTGTCAAGACCCTTCTCCATGCATCTGCAGGGTGCTAAATGCGTTTATTCACGGGTCGTTCATTCATTCAGCATGCCAGGCTCTGTGCCAGGCTCTGGGCTATGCCAGTGAACAGGGCAGATAAAAAGGCCTTCCTCCCAGGAAGCTTATCTGGTTTGGAGGGAGTTAGAAAGGTCTTTTTTAATCTCCCTTGATATACTTTGCCCCTGCTAACCCTTGTCACTTTAGGGGATTACAGGGCTGGACGTCTGGGGAAGGCCGAGATCTCTGGTTTATCCTAGATACCTAGCACACGACAGGAACTGAAAACATGTGTGGTGAACTAAAAGGGACGGTAGTCATCTCGGCAAGCTGACTGCGGGGCGAGGCGGGGTGAGACATTCGCCACCTTCCCCTTTCCATCGGGGTGTCAGATAGAATCTGCTGCCAGGGCGTCCCACAGTGCCCACCGTTTCTTATTCTCATTGCCCCGGAGCCCAAGGAAAAGGACTCTGGCCTTCTGGGAAGAAAGCGTTGGAGTTGGTTGCGGCCGGCGGGGCTGTACAAACCCCGGAGGCACGGTGGCGCGGAATGTGGCTGTTTGGTTCGATGAGCAGGTTGTGAAAGGCCCTTTCATCTGCCCGTCTGGATTCCCGCACAAAACCGACCTCGAGGTCCTACGCAAACAAGAGAGGCGCAAGACGGGACAAGATGGACAAGACCTGAGAACCAAGGGCGCAGACCCTCGGAAGCCGGCACGTGACTCGCAACAGGCGCGCAGCCGTGGCACCGTGGAAACCAGAGCGGCTGGAGGATCCGGGCTGCTGGTGCAGAGGGGGAGTCTCGCCCGAGTTACGGCTTTTCTGGAAAAGTCTAGGTGTAGTATCTGTCACTACACCCGCCTGTGGTGGTTACGGAATGGGGACGGTACCGCCCCCAGGGATGTGCCCCGGTTCAAGTCAGACTCGAACCGGGGCTCCCCTGGTCTCGTTGCGCTTCCGCTCCACCGCGCCGTCTAGCAAACGGAACCTTTGTGGCAACCTTACGTCCAGCAGGTCTGTAGGCGCAACTTTTCCAACAGCATGTGCTCACCGCGTGCCACATTTTGGTCATGCTCATTAAATTTCCAACTTTCTCATACGGTTATTGCCGCTTCAGAGACTATAGCATAACGTAAACACAACTTTTGTATTCACTGGGAAACAAAATCTACATGACATGCTTCAATGCATGTTTACTTTACTGTTTGGAAAGCTGGAACCAGACAAGGGCTGGTTTTAAAGTCCAGTGACAACTAATGCAGATCATGGTCCCCAGAGTCCCCAAACTGACTGGCACGTGTGTAAGAACCACCTGGTAGGAAGGCTTGTTAAAAAAGGACGGTTGGTGGGTTGAGCCCCGGTGGCGTAGTGGTTGTGCGCGGGACTGCAGCCCACTGGGTTGGAGGTTCGATTCCAGCACCACGGAGCAAAGGCTGGGCCTCCTACTCCCACCACCTGAGGGCAGTGATGCCCCCCCCCCAAAAAAAAGGATGGTTGGTATCCACCCACAGATTTTCTGATTCATTGCTCCTGGAGCCCTGGTGGCACGGTGGGTGAGACACTGGGCTAGTAGCTGCAAAGTTAACAGTTCGAAACCAGCAGTTGGTCTGTGGGAGAGAGATGAGACTGTATTATGGTAAAGAAATATAGTCTGGGAAACCCAAGTGCCTAATGAGATCACTCGCTCAGAGTGGGGACCCACTTGATGACACTGAGTTTAGGGTGAGTTGATAAAGTTCTCAGGGGATGCTGCTGGTTGGGGAATCACTGGTGTGTCGAAGAAAGACTAGGGGTTTAGGATTTTGACATTGGGACTCTCTCTGGTACCTCGTGACTCTGAGAAGCAATGCATCCTGCTTCGTCTCGATTTCTTCACTTGTAAAATGGAAGCATGCCCCCCTTACAGGGGCTCAAATGAGCCCTGGTTATATCAAGGGTTATGAGCTGGGTTGTTAACCAGGAAGATCAGGGGTTCAATACCACCAACTGCTCCTGCGGACAAAGACGAGGCTTTCCATGCCTATAAAGATTGACAGTTGCAGACATCACAAGACCAGTTTTACCCCATCTTGTGGGATCACTCTGAGTCCAAATCAACTGAATGGCAGTAAGGTTTTTTAAATGGGGACTGCAGAAGAAAGATGGGATTTCTGCTCCTGCAAAGATTTACAGCCTCGGAGACCCACTGGGATGGGTTTTTTTTTCTTTTTTTTTGGGGGGGGGGGGAGGGTGGCATCACTGCCTCTGGTGGTCATGGGCACCACCCAGTGCTACTCCTGAGAGCTGCTGCTGGATTTGAACCGCCAAGCCCACGGGCTGCAGTCTCGCACTCAACCACTTACGCCACCGGGGCTCAGCCCCCACCGGGGTTGTTACAGTCTGTCCCACAGGCCGTGACTCAGAATCAACTTGACAGCAGGGAGTTTTTCAGGGGCATCCGAGGAGTTCTGGGGGCACGTGTGTGAAGTGCTCAGCCGCTAACTGAAAATGGGGAGGCCAAGCCTACCAACTGCTCTGTGGGGAGAGACGCAACCACACAGGTCTGCTGCCCTGAAAACCCAGGGCAATCATTGTCCTCTGTCCTGTAGGGTCACTGTGCTTTGGGATTCAACCCAGTGGCGATGGGGTCTGAGTTTTGTGGGGTTCTGCCTGGTAGACAGCAATATGATGATGATTGTTTTTGTTTGTTTGTTTGTTTGTTTGTTTTAAAATCAAACCATTTTATTGGGGGCTCATACAACTGCCATCATGATGCATACATACATCAATTGTATGCAGGACACATTTGCATCCTTGTTGCCTTCATCACTCTCAAAACATCCTCCCTCCACTGAGGCCCCCAGAACCAGAACCAGCTCCCCGTATTTCCCTCCCCCGTGATGATGATTGCTTAAAGGAGACTTCAACCTGTTCTCTCAGGCATGAGGAGGATGTCTGTGAGCAGAGACGAACTGCCTGGGTGTGGGAAAGGCATTGAGAAGCCCCAAACTGAGCAAAAAATGCCTGATGGGTCTCAAAGCCCCGGAACAAGTCCCTCTTTCTGAAAGCACTTGGGTTTAAGGTAGGTATGGGGAGGGAGCAGATAAATTCATCCCAAATTTCTGTGCAGCAAATCTGCGGTTCACTAACAAGTCATCTTCGAAGTGACCTCATTCATGCAGGCAAAAACACTTCCCAAGAAAAGGCAAACCAGCTCCAGGGGTTCCTGCCAGCCCATCATGTCCGCCGCCCCCCCCCCCACTCCCCTTACCCCACCACATATACACACATTCTGCTTCCACGTTAAACACAGAGCTCAGGGCTGAGCCCCGGTGGCGTAGTGGTTGTGCGCAGGACTGTGGCTCACTGGGACAGAGGTTCAATTCCAGCAGTGGGGCTGGGCCTCCTACTCCTACCACCGAGAGCAGTGATGCCCAAAAACAAACAAACAAACAAAACAAAACAAAACAAAAACCACAGAGCTCAGGTGGCATGCTGCCTTATGCCTTGAGTTGCCGAGCACAGGGTCAGCATGTCAAATCCACCAGCTGTTCCTCAGGAGAAAGACAAAGCTTTCTACTCCCAAAAAGATGTACAGAGGCAGTTCTACTCCATCTTGTGGGGTCTCTAGGAGAGGCAGAGAGTTTGTTTGTTTGTTGTTATTAGAGAAAGATCCTTTTGCTCTTTGTAGCAGCTCCCTCCAGGAGGTCTAGCCCCGTGGGGCTTAGCTGCAGAACTAACCTGATGAGCTGGTTCCTGGGGCCCCCTAGCGGGCGACAGAGAAACGTGGCCCTGTGCCTGGAGGAGGCCTCACCCTGAAGGAGTGGCTCAGCAGGAAGCACCCATTTGCAGCCAGAGGCAAGGGCTGGAGCTTCTCCCAGAGACTGAGCCCAGGGCTCCAAGGAGATTTCTGGGCCGGGCGATATTATTACCGGAATAGCAAGCAACAGAGACCCCACCCCGAGGTGGATTAGAGACTGCTAATTTTTGTTGAGGGTGTGAGCCCACTGCTCCTGGCACAGCGAGGAGGTGGCAGTCAGGGCTTGCACGTCGTGGCCAACCCCAGACAGAAAGCAAGCCTCAGGGGTCTGGGCTTTTGCAGGCTTTGGCCTGAAGGGCAGCAGCAGCATCCAGTCCAGCCTGAGTCATTCCTTCCCTGGGGTTCCTCTTGGGGCAAGTGGATTGAAGACAGATGCTGGAGAAAGGGCTCTCCCTGGACCAGGGACATTGAGTTATTTAACTTTTTTGGTGTGCGTTTTAGGGGAGTGTTTAGAGAGCAGATTATGTTTTACACTCAACAATTTGTACACATTTTGTTTGTACTCATCAGTTCCGTTCCTTTCATGTGCCCGTTACTTAAACCCACTTCCTCCCAGGGTTCCTGTTATTTGCCATGCCGCATTCTTCCTAACCCCTCTGTCCTTGGGCCAATGCCGCCCTTCTGATCTTTAAAAGGCTGATGATTCTAACACAGGGGTGAGGTCAGTTTCAGACTTGAAGGGCGGCTAAGAACCACAGTTTTATTGGTCTCTAACCAACCTATAAACCTGATCTCTTTCATAAGCTTGTGTTCCCTTCTGTTTGTTCCTCCCACTTGATCCAGAACCCTCCAAGGGGGTCACGCCTTTCAGAGCATTTGGCGGTGGTGGCTGGGCACCATCTAGCTCCTCTGCTCTCAGAGCCACGGTGACTGATGCTTGTGCAGTCCTTTATACTATCTGGCTGTTTCCATGTTTCTTTCCATTTCCATAAGGTTTCCCTTCTACAGTCAGGAAGAGGCCAGTAACTGCACTTTAGATGGCTGCTCAAGGGGTTTTAAGACCCTAGCCATGATTTGCCAAAGTAAGAAGTGAAACATTGTCTTTGTGAACGACTTTATACCAATTGACCTTGGTGTTCTCTGGGATTCTAGTCTTGAGCTCCCACATGTTTGTTAATAACTAAGTTTTCATAGCTTTGAGGGGTGTTTATTTTTTATTTTTTATTTTATTTTTTTTGGGGGGGGGGGCATCACTGCTCTCCGGTGATGGGAGTAGGAGGCCCAGCCCCACTGCTGGAATTGAACCTCCGTCCCAGTGGGCCGCAGTCCCGCACACAACCACTACGCCACCGGGGCTCAGCCCTCGAAAAATGAATCTTACATTTGGGCTGAGCCCTGGTGGCATAAGTGGTTGAGTGCGGCTCGCAGGCTTGGCATGGTTCAAATCCAGCGGTGGCTCTCAGGAGCAGCACCTGGTAGCACCCATGACCATCAGAGGCAGTGATGGCCAAAAAAAACCAAAAACAAACAAACAAAAAAAAATCCCCTCTCAGCTGAGCCCCGGTGGCCTTGTGGTTGTGTGCAGGACTGCAGCCCACTGGGTTGGCAGTTCAAATCCAGCAGCAGCTCTCCAGGAGCAAGGCTGGGCTTCCTACTCCCACCAGGGCAGTGATGCCACCAAAAACAAAACTAAACAAAAAAAAAAAATCCCCTCTCACAAAATAATAATAATATGCAAATTACCAAGGGTTCATGAGGGAGGGGCAATTAGGGATGGAGAGGGAAAAATGAAGAGCTGATACCAAGGGCTTAAGTAGAAAGCAAATGTTTTGAGAATGATGATGGCAACAAATGTGCAAATGAACTTGACATACAATGGATGCATGTATGGATTGTGAAGAGTTCTATGAAGCTCCAATAAAATGATATATTTTTTAAAATCCCCGCTCTTTCCCCCTTTTCAAATTTGCAACACTACAGAGAGAAGATGATGTAGTGTGTAAAGACGTTCAAATAAAAGATTCAATTCTATCTCCATTTATTGTGCACCTACTGTGCACAAGAAAGACATTGAGCCAAACACTGGAGAGACCCAAATTATGTGGGTGGAGTCCATGCTGCCAAGGACCCCAATAGAGGCAACACAATGGGCTGAGCCCTGGTGGCGTAGTGGTTGTGTGCGGGACTGCAGCCCACAGGGTTGACAGCTCAAATCCAGCAGCAGCTCTCCAGGAGCAAGGCTGGGCTTCCTACTCCCACCAGGGCAGTGATGCCAAAAAAAAAAAAAAAAAAGAGAGGCAACAGAATAAGCCATCTACAAAAGGTCTAAACAAAGCCCAAGTCAGCACAGACCACGGAACAGGCAGCGTTTGCACTGGACCTGCATGGAACACACTGGAGGAGGGGGTCTGGGTGGGCAGAAGAGAGGAATCTTCCAGAGAATGATGAGTAGGAAAAACCTTTAGTCCCAAGCAAACCAGGAAGGGCAGGGTGGATTTAGGGAACAGTGAGTAATCTGGTTTAGCCCAGTGCCTCTGAACAGCCAGCACTGTGCACTGTGCTGAGCGGAGCAGATAGAAGAATGGTTCACTCTGCCCTGTCCCCAGGTGGAAGGGGGAGCTAGAGAGCAGGCTAGAGAGGTAGCTGAGGCCCTGATGAGAGAGGGTCGGGGCTGCCTTTGGGAAGGGCAGGGACTTCAGAGACCCCACTTTGGCTGGCTGTTCTGAGCAGTTTCTTCCCTGAGAGGTGGCTTTGAGGGCACAGAAACTAAAGAGAGAGATGGAGAAGAGGCTAGGCGGCAGCATTTCAAGGGCCCTGGGTGTTCCTGCTGAGACAATTGGTGTCTATGTGGAAATTTGGGCTTGGATCAAGCCTAAGTCAAATGCCTCTGGGTCCTCAGGTGGGAGTTTAATCCTGAGTGGGAGAGATTCCTCTCTGCTCTTCCATTTATTTAACCCTTTCCAGTTATCAAAGCTCTTGCTCTCTTAGGTAGCTTTTTGTGATAGACAGGGCAGCTATGACTCCCATCTCACAGATAAAGATGCTAAGGCCTGGTCAGATGGAGTTATAACTTCTCCTTTACTTTAACCTATCACTCCATGCATGGACTTTTTTCTTCTCCCACCCCTGTTCTTCCCCCCACCACCACCCCTTTCAGGTTTTTGTTGTGTGTGTTTTAGAATTTTTTTTTTTTTTTGGCATCACTGCTCTCCGGTGGTGGGAGTAGGAGGCCCAGCCCCACTGCTGGAATTGAACCGCAGTCCCGCGCACAACCGCTACGCCACCGGAGCTCAGCCCCATGGTGTTGTTTTAAATAGTTCCAAGATTCATGTGGTTCCAAATTCACAAGGGATTGTCTCTTTTCTACCACACTCTCCGATCCACTGGGTCCCCTACCCATCCCAGCCCTGGCCATTCTGAGTCACGACCTGTGTCCTCTCTGCTACAGCCGAGTGTGGGGGAAGAGCCCCGTGGAAGAGTCAGGAAGACCAAGGTCAATTCACTCCCAGGGAGCGGTATCATAGTCACGGTGGGCAAATGCAACTCGCATGTGTTATGTCATTGTCTTTTTCAGTCTTAAGGCACCTGCTCTTGCCCTGAGATCCTGAACTCTTTGGAGGCAGGGATTTACGTCTTCTGAGAAGCTCTTGAATAGAGTTTTACAGGGCTGGACCAAGGGGACCCAGGAGCCTGGGGTGCAAACTGTGCTATGCGATCTTGGGCAAGTTGCTTAGACTCTCTGCGTCTATTTGTCAACTGGGCAGACACTGTGCCTGCCTCGCTGTGAGGGCTAGAAAAGATGAGTCATGTCCGTGGTCTGATCTTGTGCAAGGCCTGGGGAATGTGCTCGGTCAGTGGGAGCCGATACGATGTGCCATGAACTGTGAGCCTGCGCCCCCTGCACCCACAGCACAGAGCTGGGGGCCCCTTGTAAACTTCGTTCAGACAAGGGTGAGGGCTCTAAAACACAAACAAACAAACCCACGGCCATTCTGACTCAACACTGGCCCCCGAGGACAGAGGACCGCCCCACTGCATTTCCAAGACTGTCACTCAAAGTCCCATCTTCTCCCCCATGACCTAGTGGTCAGCAGTCCAAGGAGGAATCCGCCACCCCACCATCGGCTCCTGGGTTGTTTTTAGCGGCCAACAACTAGGTTCTGACCCATGGTGACCTTTATGCACAACAGAACGAAATACTGCCTGTTCCTATTTCTCTAGGGATCTTCAAACTCACGGTCATGGGATCGATTCTGACCTAAGTGACTGACCCTGAGACATCGAATTCAAAGCTAATAGGCAGAGCAGGGCACCCAAGTCCATGCCTGTGAACAGATCACTCCTTCTAGGGTGGGGTCTGCCCTTTCCCCTTTATAGGAAGTCCATTTTCACCACCATCTCCTTCTCCAGCCCAGGCCGGGCTTTCCTGAGCAGCTGGGCGTTTTAAGACTGCAGAGGAGCCACAGGCCCTATATCTCTGGGCCTGGCTTTGCTCGCAGCCCTTGCTTTGAGCTGGAACACAGGGAGGCTGCCACAGGGCCTCTCTCAGAGGTGGCCAGGATGACTAATCGGAAGGTCACCCAGGCCTTCCTTCCCTTGAGTTGCCTGGGACAAAGTGATTCACTGGGCCTGCCCCTGGTTGCCCGCCCTGCCTCACTCAGCTGAACCACTTCAGACAGGGGCTCCTTTGCCCCTAGCTCTCTCTCTGCTGGGGACTCAAGAAACGACTAGTTCTAAACTTCCACCTTCCAGATCCGAAAGAGAGCTCTGGGAAGGGAAACAAGCTTGTGTCTGAGGCAAGATTTGAACCTGGGTCCTGGATACTTGCAGGATACCCCCTGACTGCACAAATCCTTGCCTCTGGACCTCTTAACAAGATCTGGCCCTTCCTCATGGGCCCTCTTTCCTGTTGCCGTAGCAGGTTCTTAAACTTTTTAAACAGACCGTTGGAGGGCTGGACTATAGTCACACACACACACACACACACACACACACACGATGAACAAATTCACTGTGGGCCCAGGAGGAGTCGGCTGCTAAGCAGGACAAGCAGTGGCGGCAAAGGTATCCTGCAGGCAGGAAAAATGTCTTCTTAGGGCCATGTGGCCCTCGGGCCGTAGTTTGAGGACCCTGTCCTAAAAGGATGGCATGATGAATTCCATGGCTTTAGGGTAGGGCAGTGACTTCCCTGACCCTCTAGAAGAAAATCCTTATCATCTTGTTCTGATTGGGGGTTTGGGTCTCCACTGACCATTCCCATCAACAAGTAATGGGAGGGTTATTTGTTTTCCTCTTTAACAGGCGTTTTTTTCCTACCCAGTTTAGGTTCTGTAAGTGGACAGAGAGGTCAACAAGGATTAAGGGATAAGCAAGTGTCGGGTACAACTGAGCAATCCTTGACTTCAAGGTACGGAATACCATAGCCCAGGAGCTGGGACTTGGCTGGAGAGTCTGGGTCCCTGGGAAGCGGGCCCTGGCAGGGAAATGACTGTGCCTGGGTGGAGTAGGGCAGGCTGGGGGGCGACAAGGGAGCTGTAGCAGCCCCTCCTCCCTTGTGCCCGCCCTCCCCTGCGTCTCCCATTTGATTTCCAGCTCCACCCCTATCCCACCCCCACCCAACCCTGCTCCAACTCCATTTCACCCAGAACCCCCGTCTGGCATTCCAGGGTCACCGACGGGCAGCCTCTTGAGGGACTGCCCTTCCCACCAGTGGACACGTTTGAAAGTGGGGCTTGGGGAACCCAAGGCAAAGGGCCAGCCTGCAGCCCTTGGGTGAGAGTGGAGTGGGCTGGGGAGGGAGGGAACAAAGCCCAGCTGATACCGCCGGCCCAAGGAGCAAGGAAATGTTTGGGAAATGATGATGGCGACATATGTACAAGTGTGCTTGACACAACAGATGTGTGGAATGTTAGAGGAACTGTAAGAGCCCCCAATAAAATGATTTCTTAAAGCAAGCAAGGAAGGGCTGAGCCCCGGTGGCGTAGTGGTTGTGCGCGGGACTGCGGCCCACTGGGACGGAGGTTCGATTCCCGCTCAAAGGAGCAAAGGCTGGGCCTCCTACTCCCACCACCAGGGCAGTGATGCCTAAAAAAATAAAAAATAAAAAAAGCAAGGAAGTGGTTAAGAATAAAACATACTAAAGATATCCAGAGATAGGGCGGCGAGGAGACAGAACTTCAGAATGGCGGAAACACACACACACACACACACACACACACACACACACACACACTGACACACCATGGAAACCAGCTGGTCCTGCCGACGACCTTTCGGGAAGGAACGTGGTCTCATCCAATCTTTCCACAGCTCCCTCCCCTTTTACGGATGTGGAAACTGAGGGCCGAAGTCCCGGCGCCCACAGGCCCCAGCCCCTCCATCCCCAGAGGACCCGTGGGCTGCCAGCCCGCCAGCGGCCCGCAGCAACTCGGGAGGGGCGGGGAGGCGCCCTGCCCCAAGGCCCAGCAGGCAGCCTCCAGAGGTCAGCCGGGGAGGGGGCTGGGCCTGGCCTGGGGGAGGGGCGGGCCAGGGCCCAGGCCGAGCCAGCCGTGCCGATGACTCACTCCGGGTGGCTCCGATCGCCCGCGGTGCCGCCCACATTCCCGGCCTTTGTTCCTCGGCTGCCCGGGCCGGGCCCTTAAAGGCCCAGCTCCTGGAGGCCGGCGCCAGGGCCGCCCCGCTGCTCCCGAGGCCTCTTTTCTTTACGCAGAGCCCAGGCCACGTGGCTGCGGGTGCCAGCCTGCGGGATTTGAAGGAGCGAGTTGTCAATTCACCCCATGGGGCTAGAAGGCCCCTTCTGCTTCTGGGCTGGGCCGCACCCAAGGGGGACTTCAGGAAGGAATCCGTCGGCGTCCAAGCGACTTCTTCCAGGCTCACTGCGGGGCTTCCTCTTACCCGCCCCCCCAGCCCCTGTGGGGCCAGAGCACCCCACCTCCCCCCAGCGTTTGTCTCCTGCGCTCTCCCCACCCCCCTAGCCCCCACCCTGGCCTTGCAGAAGTCGTTGGTTTGTTCGAGAACCCTCACTTGACACCTGGCTAGGCGGGGTCTTAGGTTGCTCTGTGCAGACTTGCAAACGCGCACCGTGTCCGGGATCTCGTGGGAGCCCACCTTTCTCGCCCGGCCTGCCCTGTGGGTGAGTTCCTGAGTCCAGCTGCGGCAGGGTCAGGCCCGGGGAAGGCTTTCTCCGAGCCCCGCTCGCCACCACGTGGCCGCTCTGGAGAACCGCTGACTTCTGCACGTCAGAAGGGGCCGGCGCCCGGCAGAGATGCGCGCAGCGCACCCGTACAACAAAACCCACCCATCGAGTGAATTAACAAGCAACCTGGTGTAAAGCAGCCTAATCGCAGCTGGCACGGGTTCAAGCAGCCCAGACAGCTAGAGGGGAGAGTAGAAGGCTCACCCCTTCCGATGCCCACTGTGAATTTCACACCGCCCTAACAGTCTTCAAGGAGCTTTGGGAAGATCTTTACACCCCCCCAGTATTCACCCAGCCCCCCCAGTTTGGTCAGCACTCAAAATACAACAGTGAGCAGTTTTGACCAGGGTTAAAATGCAAATTTTCATGGAAGGAGCCCACCCTGCATATCTTACCGGAGTTGAATTTGGAAGGAGAGAGGTCAGGCTTGCAGCCTGGTAGCTGCTGGGCACACTGGAGGAGAGGATGGGGAAAGGGGGAGGAGTGGGCCCTGCCTTAGGAGCCGGACGTGTCAGAGGGCAGGGAAGCTCCAACTCACTGCTGTGCCTGGATCGGTCCTTGGTGCAGGAACTCTTTCGAAGGGTGGGCAAGGCTGTGGCTGAACCATCCACTGTCTCGTCTGTTGGGCAGCCTTTGTGATGAAACAAAACGTTTAGCAAATGGGCCTGGACCGTGTGGCCTTTGGGTTGGTCTTGGGAGTCCCTGCCCCTAAGTAAGCAGGACACACACAAGCTCAGGTTTGTGCAGACTGAACTTCCAAAGCTCTGAACCCAAACTGTAGGCTTCACATCTCCTTCAACCTCGAAGCTTGCTCTGTCCAGCACTTGCTGGAAACCAGGTCCCAGATCAAACAGGAAGGAGCACAGGGAGAGGCAGGAAACATCCCACGCCCTTTGTGCCTGCAGCCTGGTGTCTTCAAGGGAAACAGCCATTTAGATTGCACAGGGCCCCAGCCTGATGAAAATACCTTGAACCAGGCCCTGCAATGAGCATCCAGCGGCACAGTGGCTGCACGCTCACGGGTACCTAGGGACAAGTCAGCAAGTTCCTACCTGGTCTTGAGGGCAATTCCAGGCCCTAGCACTGACCTCTGCGGCTCACTCCCCGAGAGAAATACACAAGTTGCCACCCTGACCTAGGTACACCCTGTTGATTGGCTTCTAGGGCTTCGGTCTGTCCAGGGGTTGAGTACAGATGAAATGTTGTTAAGGGGTAACCCAGGCCCAAGAAATTGCCCTGTGTAAATGCTCATAGCCTGGAGGAACATGTGTCCCTGGGGCAACATGGAAGAAGCACTCTTTGCTCGGGACCCTCTGGTGATGGTCCAGGAAGTGGAGAGGTCCCCAGGGATACGCGTCACCTTGCTGATCCAGTCCCCTAGACCAGGCACCGTTGCCAGTCCAGCCCCTGCCTCGGAGGGAGATGTGAGTGTCCTCCCAGCAGAAAGAGCAACGGGGGCTGAGCCCCGGTGGTATAGTGGTTGTGCACGGGACTGTGGCCCACTGGGATGGAGGTTCAATTCCAGCTCCACGGAGCAAAGGCTGGGCCTCCTACTCCCACCACCTGAGGGCAGTGATGACAAAAAAAAAAAAAAAAAAAAGCGCAACGGGCCAGGTGAGGAGGCCCCTGCTGGAGGACATGGAAGGGAAAGAGGACTTGGAGTTGAACTTGGAGGGCAAGCTTCAGGAGGAGGGAGAGACAGGCTCTGCTCTGTGGGCTCAAGGGAGCTGTGGGTCCATTTGTAGCAGGGCATATGTGTTCTATAGGAGACAAGACATGTCTCAAGTCCACTCACGGGGAAATGATAAGAAAATATTAAACTTCTACATTGATCTATGTATGCCATCATTTAAAGTTCTCTGACATACTAATCTAATGGATATGTATGTACTTTACAACGGAATAATGCATACATTGTTAAGGATGTCACAACCTTTTTTCTAATGCACTATGGAGACCACTGCATTTCAGGGCCGCTTAAGGAGCTCTGGTGATGTAGTGGGTTATGTGTGGGGCTGCTAACCACAAGGTCAGTAGTTCAAAGCTACCAGATGTGCCACTGGAGAAAGAGACTTTCTGGAAAGATTTAGAGTCTCAGAAACCCACAGAGGAAGTTCATCTCTGCCCTATGGGGTCACTCTAAGTTGAAATGAACTTCAGGGCAGTGAGTTTTGGAGTTTGTTTTTTCTCTCGCATCACTGCCCTGGTGGGAGCAGGAAGCCCAGCCTTGCTCCTGGAGAGCTGCTGCTGGATTTGAACCATCAACCCTGTGGGCTGCAGCCCCGCACACAACCCCTGCGCCACCAGGGCTCAGCTGAGTTTGGAGTTTTAAGGAGCCCTGGTGGCGCTGTGTGTCAGGCACTGGGCTGCTAACTGCCAGGGGTTCCAACCCACTTGCGACTCTGTCGGAGGAAGACTGTTTGCTCCCGTAGAAATGTATCGTCTGAGCCTCAGCCAATGGTGGCAAAGCCGTCAAACTGCCCACCTCTCATCCACTTTCAACCACACACATTAAAAATAGCCAGAAAAAAAAA
>PVJH01030022.1:0-25308 GCA_004026705.1 Nesogale talazaci
GACGTAGGAGAGTGTGATGAAGATGATGTCAAATCCTAGAACAGCAAAAGCCACGAACAGCCCATAGATCTTGTTGATTCGGACGTCTGTAGCTGCTAACTTCACGATGGCCATATGCTCACAGTACGAATGGGAGACCACGGTGGTCCGGTAGATCTTGAGCCTGCATTTGATGAGGATGAGACACGGAGCTGCAAGGAGGCCAGCTCGGAGGCTCACTCCAACTCCAATCTGAGTCAGACGCTGATGGGTAAAAATGGTTGCATGTCTCAGAGGATCACAGATTGCCACATAGCGGTCCAGGGCCATAGCCAGCAGAATGCCTGACTCAATGCATTGGAAGGTGTGGATGAGCCACATTTGCAGGAGACAGGCATCAAAATTGATCTCCGGTAAATGGAACCAAAATATTCCTAGCATTTTGGGTAGGATGCAAGTGCTGAGAGCAATGTCTGTTGCTCCGAGCATCGCCAGGAGGAGATACATGGGCTCGTGGAGGCTTCGTTCAGATTTGATGATGACAAGAAGCAAGGAATTGCCAAAGAGGGCAAAGATGTACATGGCACAGAAGGGAATCCCAATCCAGCACTGCACAGATTCTAAGCCAGGGATACCCATCAGTGTTAGCAGGGAGGGCATGAAGATGGTGACATTGAGCTTGGACATCATGATTGAGAACAGGCCGATTCAAGCTGGTGCTTCAGTGCTGGTGTCCTCTTCGGCTACTTTTAAAAAAACGTAGATTATGGAAATTTATAAAATTAGAGAGCTTTAGTGGCACTTTGAAAAGTATTTTGTATAACATTTACATGCAAAGGAATGACTCCCAGAGCAGCTCACCTCATTTGTGGTTTTCTGCATCTGGATGCCTTATCTCATTCTCACACATCTTCATTTCCTCTCTTTCAACAAAAGTATATACAAACACATAATTCAATATGCAAATACAACTTACTGACAATTAGTGTGTAGGCATTTATGTCTATCACTGAAGAATATGCTGTTGAATATGTGTAGTTTTCTAATCGTTTTGGGGTCTTACTCTTAGTGCTATCTCTGCTTCTTTTTTATTATTTAAGAAATCCTCTTTCATGCTCTCAGTCCATTATAAATTCATTAAAAGAAAATTCCATGTTCTTTTAGGGCAGATATCAAGTTATAAAGAAAAGCCTCTGAAAACCTGAACTTGTACTTCAGCTTTTGTAGTTTAGAACAGAACTTCAAGCAGGATATTTCAAACATAGTAGCCCAGTAGTGAACCCTAGGAAAATATGCTCTCACTGCACTAGATTTAATCATATATTTTATAGATAAACATTACAATTAAAACTGCTCATGCTATACATCACAAATATTTTAAATGGCTAAAATTTGCTGCATGAGTTAAACCATAGGAAACTTATTTCTCTGACTTTTTTTTGAAAGAACAGTGTTTTAAAAGGAAAGTAACAATGCTTATTTCTAAAGAAAACTATTTTAATACCACTTATTAGTCACATTCTAAATTCTTGAGTGAATGAGTGGCTGAATTGAGGGACTCAGAAACATAGTTCCCAAAGACATTGTTCTACAGCCTGACTTAGGGAATAACAACTGAGGTCATAATAGTGTGTGAATGGCCATGGAGAGTGTGTTGAGGGGATTTTTTCTGCTCAGTGAAAAGAAGAGTGAAGAAAATCAAAGATGCATAAAACAGTTCAAAGGACATGTGGACAGCATAAAGCACATCCTCCAGAACCCTGAAACCCCATGATGGTTGCCCCACTACCACTACCAATTCTTCCGAAATGGATGAGAGTAGAAGATTCTTTCTAGTATTGAAATAAACAACTGTAGAACAAAACTTAAAACAATAAGAAGCACAAGCCTTAGTGTTCTGGCAAGTACTGGTAGAACCTCCAAGATTACTGTACTTTTTAACCCTTCAAACATTGAACTGAACTCAACAGAAACCTCAGGGAGGTCTGAACTACTTGCAAAAATCGACCACCAAACTTCAAAGGGACTGCATTTTTCCAGGGATAAAACTCAGAAAGCAGAAAAAGACATGGAGGGAGGGTAGATTTTGGAGTACACTGTTACATTGTGCAACTTTTGATTGTTATGGAACAACAAAATATTTAATGGAAAATAATTTTTTCTAAACTTAAAGCCACATCACAATGAAAAATAAAAGGATAAAAACTTTAATCTCAAAGTTTATTGACAGAATATTTTTACTGATATGTACATGGCATTTACTTGTGCTCATCAAAATTATTTTTGTGAAATATGAATATAGCTGATAATATAAAAATAATGCGAGTATACTGGTGCATATTGAAGAAATATTTTATATTTAGCTCATTTGACAACTATGCTTTAGCATAAATCTTCAAGTATCCTAAAAGAATAAAGTTTTCTTTTTTGAGCTACAAAATATTGGTTACCATTTTACACACACTAAACTCTCATCACCCTCTCCTAACCCCAGTATCAATAGATATTCTTCTCCTCTGTCATTTTATTTTTCTTATTTATGCTTCAATTTATAATAATCTTAATTTAATTCTATGTTGAAAAGTGACTTCTTAATTTGATTGCCCCATGACTTTCTCCCCAAACTTGTACCGTTTTTACCTTTAGGTGCTAGTTCTTTCCAGATGGCAAAATATGCTTCAAGTTTTAACATTTGTTGTGATAGAAATTGGGTTTACTCCTGCTAACATTTTCTGTCTTTTAAATTTACAACTACAACCTAGTGTAAAATTTCAAACCTCTGCAATAATCCCTTTGCTTTAGAACTTTAAGTTCACTTTTCTGGGGGGTTGGGGGGGCAAGGAAAAAAAATCCTCTATTAACTAGGGGAAAATGAACTTTTAAGGGATACTTCTCAGTTCATATCTCTCTGTGTTTTCTATTTTCTCATTAAAGAACATTTTTATTTTTTGTCATGTAAAACACTGAATCTTGTTTTTTCTCGTACTAGTTTCCTTTATTGGCATAAAAACCTGGACAATATATTTCTCTCTATGGAACTCTTTCTACCCATTCTTTATATTCACCCATGACAATATTGCTTAGTCCCAAGAACCACTGATTAAGAGCAAATAAATATCAACTCTCTTTAAATTGGTGAAAAAAGATGAGGCTTTCTGCTCCCATTAAAATTTGCAGTCTCAGAAGTCCACAGGGCCATTACTAGTCTGTCCTACAGAGCCCGTATGAGGCGGCATTGACTCTATGGCAACAAGTTGGTTTCAGTTCCTTCAATCTAGTACTTCAATTTTCCCAGATGTTTTTAATACAAAGAATGCACGAAATTTAATAGAGATTAAAAGGCATTTTTTTTTTGCTGGGGTTATAGCTGCACAACTAGTAGCTAGTAAAAAGTTAATCTATGAAAAAAGTTGTTAATCTATAAGCTTCTTCTGTTTTTATATCAATATTGTATACTCACCTTAATCAGAAGGTCAACATTGCTTGTTATATTCCTCATTTTCTTGGTCAAATTCAGACAGCTACATTTTTGAAAGGATTACTATTCAGAGTGACTCCTAGTGCATACTTTGGGGTAAAATTATCCATATTTTGCTTAGTCTATTTCTACACATTTTTCTTCTTGGATATCAGAATACTATTATATTACATACTATCCCACTTGTCCAACATTCTTAGCTGAATTTACTTATATGCTAGAGTAACAATGCATAGATTTTCTTGGAAAAATTCTGTCCAACAAGCAAATATATGACAAACACAGTATCAGCAATTGAGCATGGCTATGATGCAATTCTCTTGAGGAATTGAAAAAGTGGTGAATTCTCTTTCCACAATCCGCACAATTTAATATTTCACATCAACTTTTAAGTGTAATTTGAGGAAGGCATAGATAAAAATTCATCCCATGCCCATGGGCTCCAATCCCAAAGGTTAATAACTCTTTTTGCTTTTTTATGTTAATGACTCTTGCTCCTATCTTCATCCCACAGAGATTTTGTTGAAGAAATTTAAGTTATGGACATTATTTCAAGCTGAATTAATAATCATGTTTTCAATAGAATCCCTCACATTATAATACATTATATTACAATATAATACATTATATTTCCTTAGTTTTAGTGGTTTCCAGTAATTGGGGAGAAAAGTTAGCATCATTTTCATAATACATACATACATGTACTGTGCTGAGCATCTTCGCAAGCCTGCTGCCGTTATCATTCTCCAATCTCTGCTTTTCCACTTGAGCCCTTGATAGCAGCTTCTCATCCCTTTCCCTCTACACTTCCCCTTACCCCACCACCCTCAATACTTTATAAATTATCAGTATTTTGTCATATCTTACCATTTTGATGTTCACAGAGAATTGTAATGAAACTAAGAAAACTGAAAAATAAATGGAAATAGTGTGTCTATCCAAGAATCAAAGTCTCTTCTTCAGTCTATGTAGTAAATGCATATAGGAAAGTAAGAATGGATTGCTACTAAATCATAGAAACTTGCATTAGATATTGTCTTTTTAGAAAGCTATCATTTCTAAACACATCTTCCATCTATGCTACACATTTTAAAAGGTACACTTTTTATTTTGTATCATTTTATTGGGGTCTCATAGAGCTCTTTTGAAAATACATCCATGCATCCATTGTGCCAAGCACATTTGTATGTATGTTGCCATCATCATTTTCAAAACATTTTCTTTCTACTTGAACCCTGGTGTCAGCTTCTAATTTTTCTCCCTCCCCCCCTTCATGAACCCTTGATAAATTATAATTTTTTCATGTCTCATATTGACCTATGTCTCCCTTTACCCGCCTTTCTGTTGTTTTTCCACCTGGGAGGGACTTATATATGGATCATTGTCACCGGATCCTCCTTTCTCTCCTACCTTCCCCTTCCCCTCCTGGTATCTCTATTCTCATTTGATTGGTCTTGAGGGAGGTTATCTTTCCTGGATTCCATGTTTCCAGTTCTTATCTGTACCAGTGTACACTTTCTGGTCTAGCCATATATATATATATATATATATATATATATATATATATATATATATATATGTATAAAACTTTATTGGGGGCTCACACATCTCTTATCACAATCCACACATACATTCTTTGTGTCAAGAACTTTTGTACATGTGTTTCCTTCATGATTCTCAATATACTTGCTTTTGACTTGAGCCCCTGGTATTTGCTCCTCATTTTCCCCTCCCTCCCTGCTCCCTCCTTCCCCACGAACACTTTATTATTTATAAATTATTATTTTGTCATATCTTACATCATCCAATGTCTCCCTTCCCCACTTTTCTACTGTCAGTCCCCCAGGGAGGAGGATATATGTAGCTCCTTATAATCTGTTCCCCCTGTCTACCTTCCCTCCACCCTCCCATTGTTGCCCTTCTCACCACCAGTCCTGAGGAGTTCTTCTGTCTTGGATACCCTGCGTTTCCAGTTTCTATTTGTACCAGTGAACATCCTCTGATCTAGCCAGAGTTGTAAGGTAGAATTGGGATCGTGATAGTGGGTGGCAGGGGGAAGGGGCACTTAGAAACTAGAGGAACATTGGATGTTTCATTGCAGCTACACTGGAACATGATATTCTTACAGGGATATTTTGCCTTTTAAAATGAAGTGATTTAAATGAGAAATAGAGACATGTCCTTTGAGTTGAAATCTTAGGAAAACCATTTCTAATGTCTTGGTCACATAAACTGCAGGCTTGGGCAACAGTGATATAAGTTAGTAAAGATTGGCCAGATGAATATGTATGTGGGTTGGGACATGGAATACAGAGTGGTTTGTAAAGAAGGAGAATAAACTTAAGAGATAAAACTGGAGGAAGATGTAAATGTCAACAATGAAGGTTTTGAAGGCTTTCAGACATGTTTCCTTTTGAAGTAGATTGAAAATGTAACAAATATGCAGATATAAAAGACCAAATGTGCTTGACACAATGGATGGATAGTTTGTGATAAGAATTGGACAAACCCCCAATAAAATGATTTAAAAATATATATGTGGATGTAAAAGAGTGTAATGAAGAGTAAGTTGAGTTCTAGAAGGATATAATCCAACAACAGATCATAGACATTTGGACATCTTCTGTTGGTAACTTCACGATGGCGATATCTTCACAGTATGAATAGGGAACCACAGCAGTTGAGTAGAATTTCAGCCAATCTATGACGATTTTGGAACCTGGTGCTGTAAGGAGGTTGGCTCTGAAGGACACCCAACTCCAATATGGGTTAATCCTAGGTGAGCAAAAATAGCTGCATGTGTCAGGGGATCAAAAACTAGTTGCATGTCTCAAAGGACCACAGAATGCCACAGAGAAGTCAAGGACCACTGCCAGAGTGATACCTGACTCAATTAGCTGGACTGTGTGGATGATCTTCAGACTTAGGTTTCAAAATATATTTCTGGTAAATGGAACCTAATTTTATCTCACTTTGTTGGGTAGGATGCATGTACTGAGAGTAATATGTGTTGCTCCAAGCGTTACCAGGAATAGACACATGGGCTCATGGAGGCTTCTTTCAGATTTGATGATGACAAGAAACAGGGAATTGCCAAACAAGATAATTGCCAAACAAACAGAGAGGAATTCCCATCGGGAAGTGCACAGATTCTGAGGCAGGCTGACCAGTGAAGGCAAGAAATCTGTGCCGGGTGTGATGTCTTAGAGCTGTCTACACACTCTATTTTTCCTTCACATAAGCCCATCATGGTTGTGATTCTCAGTATGAATCTCTTTGCCAATTTCAGTGTGGATACTTACCTCCTCTGAACCCATTTCGTGAAGGTTGCAAGAAAAATTGTTGATTTTCAGTTTGCTCAGTTTCCTTCAGTTATTGTTGTTAGTAAGAGAATATTGGTAATAAATTCTTTATGTATCAGAACTCAAATTGGAAGACCACTCATTTTATTTTGAAAGAATAAAACCTCTTATTCTGCAGCCAAAAGCCTAAATTCAGTTTTAAGATGTTTATAAGACTTTAAAAAAACAAAGACTTTCAAATCATAATGAATGTTGAAAAATAGTTGCATCAAAGTGAATGTGAAAAATAGTTGTAAATTTATATTAGGAACATGAATAAAAAATCTTGAGTCAAAAAAGCAGGTCTTTTCCTTAGAACTTAGACAAGCCTTTATAAAAATGATATATAATTTCTCTCCTAGCCTGGATCATCATTTTAGGGGTACTTGATGACTTTCCTTTACCTATTACTGAAAACTCTAGATTAATTGCTAGCAATTTTATTCTATGACTGAAAAAAATTTAAAGGCACATGCAATTTGTGATTTCATTAAAAATTTTAATCCATATTTGTCTTGTTAATTAGCTCCCAATCCCACATTACATGTTTAGTGTTCACTGGTACATTTCAAATATTCTCTAATTGTTGGTATCATTTATGTATTTTCCTATAATTACAAATATTGTATTTCTTATAAACGGAAGTAATGATACTTAGAATTTCTTATAATTACCCAGGTATACAACTTATTTTGGTAGTCAT
Organism: Nesogale talazaci; assembly: GCA_004026705.1. Taxonomy (NCBI): domain Eukaryota; kingdom Metazoa; phylum Chordata; class Mammalia; order Afrosoricida; family Tenrecidae; genus Nesogale; species Nesogale talazaci. The sequence continues at coordinate 7,502 of PVJH01030022.1, forward strand.
CTGTGGATTTGCAGTTGCATTCTGAAGTCCTAGGATTAATCTTTAAAATACAAATAATTCACAGAATTTCTTAAGCAAATTAATTGATGCCATATTCTTTTAATCTACTTAATATGAAGAAATGCTGATTTTATGTGGTAGTGCACAAAACTTTGAAGCTAACAGAACTCAGAATAATCTGTAATACCACTACTTGAATATTTCAAAATATGTAGTATTTTCAAAAGGCTGATTCTATGTTACTTTTAAATAGTTAAATAAAGCCATAAATAAAAGTCATCAATATGAATGTATTTTAATTATTCGTTTATTAATAAATTATCAAGTAATAATCTAATGGTTTGAAAATGCTTAATTTGAAATGCAAGCTGTTTATGCCATCTTATGTATTAAAATATTGTGATGTCAATCTGAGCATAATTATTTTGCAGTACCTTGAGAACCACAAAAATAAAGAGGGGGAAATAATACAATTTCAAAAGGTTCCTGGACTATGGGTGGCCTATGCAAAACATTCTAATTTAATCTAGTTCATTAAATTTTTCCTATGTCCATTTTATGCTCTTCAAAGTTATATTATATTTGCCAGTTGTTTCCTCGGGGATCTTATGACCAAATGGTTGTGGTCAAAGGAAAAGTTGTAACCCAAGAAAATAACCCATCTACTCATATTCCCTAAAGTACTACATTTATGGCAACATGAATCCTGTCATCATACATTGCTTTTTTTTTTTCAGGAATTATCAGAGACTCCCCTAAGACCAGTTTCATATGAAAATCCCAAGTGTCCATTACCCTTACTGTTTCTGTATAAAACACTGTGCTTTATGGTCATTACTCACTAACTCTAGAAATTTTATGTCTACACTATAGATTTTTACCAAAAAAGATAATTAATTAAGGGATTTGAAAACTCTCTATATTTTTTTGAATTCATGGAATTAAAGGATATTGCATTATGTTATGATTTTTTTTCTGAAAAGCAGAAAATGACCACTAAGCATTTGAGGATCAGGAATTAATCCAATTGATGCTATCTCTGCAGGAATATTCTCATTTTTCTAGTCGCATCCATGACCTCCATCTCTAACCTCAGTGATTCCAACTTTGCTCTGACTGGGTTTCCTGGCCTGGAAGCTGACTACGTCTGGATAGTCATCCCTTTCTCCTCCGTCTATGCCATGGTGTTCCTGGGAAACTGCATGGTGCTTCATGTGATCAGAACCGAGCCGACATTGCACGAGCCCATGTTCTACTTCTTGGCCATGCTGGCCCTGACCGACCTGTGCATGGGCTTGTCCACAGTGCCCACAGTTCTGGGAATCCTTTTGGGGCTGCTTCAAGGAATCACCTTGGACTTCTGCATTGCACAGTCCTACTTCATCCATGGACTGTCCTGCATGGAGTCCTCTGTCCTTCTTGCTATGTCCTTTGACCGCTACATTGCTATTTGCAACCCATTGCGCTATTCCTCCATCCTAACGAATGACAAAATCATGAAAATTGGGATTGCTATTTTAGGTAGAAGTTCTTTACTCATACCTCCGGTCATAATTCGCTTGAAGTTCTTAAACTATTGTCGTCCCCACATGCTTTCTCACTCATTCTGTCTGCATCAAGACTTACTTCGAATTGCCTGTTCAGACATACGTTTCAACAGCATCTATGCTCTATTTCTAGTAATCATCACCCTTTTGTTCGACTCAGTTCTCATACTTATTTCTTACATCATGATCCTGCATACAGTCTTAGCCATAGCATCCAGGGACGAGAGGATCAAGTCCTTACAGACATGTGTATCTCACATCTCTGCAGTCTTGGTTTTCTACATTCCGATTATTGGTTTGACGATGGTACATCGCTTTGGGAAACATCTCTCACCTTTGGTTCATGTTCTCATGGGAAATATCTATATCTTTTTTCCACCTTTGATGAACCCTATTATTTATAGTATCAAGACTCAGCAGATACGATGGAGAATTCAGAAATTGTTCTCCTTCAAAGGTACTTAAATTCCCTAAGATAAATGTGGCTAGATCTAAAAGAGTAGTTTGAATCTAATTCAATGTGTAATTATAAACAATTCTAAAACTTTAGATAGGTGTCATATTTTATATACTAATGTATACAATCTGTAGCTTTCTATTGTTCCAAAAATCTGTGAGATTGATCAAATTATGATGCAATCCACATTAAGAACCATAAAATATGTACTGATTGTGTAGAGAATCATTGAGAGAAGCCTGCTAATAAGTCCTATATATTCCTGTGGACAATTCTGTGATTTATCAAAAATCTACTCTTAATATCTTAATAAAACTATCAAAATAACAACTCTTAAAGTAACTATTAAAGATAAATTATTGCTATAGTCCTTTTTGCTATTATAGGTATTATTCTTGTTTATTACTTAGCCAGAATGAAGCAAGATATATATATGAATAATGGGTTATCTGCATTATTTATGAAATGATAACAACAAGCAAACTACTTTCCTTCCTCAGTTTGAGCCTAGCCTTAATAATTGGAGGCGCAGATCACTGGTAATTGCAAAGTGATAAAAGTGGAAACTTTTGTGATTATCTGTTTAATCCCCCCAAAAATGCTAATAGCAATTACCATGAGGAAATGTTTTAAGTGAACTGTAGTTATTATCTCTCATCCAAAATCTCTGTTCTTGCTTTAGGAACTTAAAAAAAAATTCTTGCTACAATTACTGAGATAGATTTCATTTCCACTTTGGTGGATCGATACTCTTTCATGATATGATCTAACATCGTGTGGCAAACTCCATGATGGGATCTTCTCTGAAAGAGCCTCACAGTTGTGGGAAGAATAGATCTTGTTAAGCTGATCACAGCCTTGCTGTGATTGAGGGAGCTTAATTCATGATAGAACCTGCTCTTATTGCAAATCGACAGTGCATGGAAGGTAGCCTAGTCCTACTGCTGGATTTTCATCCTGCATCTGGTTGACCCATCTGCATATATATCACCAGCTGATGGCAAAAGCCGTCAGCAGATTATTGTCTGAGAATTCATCCAGCTGATCTCACATTAAATCAGACAGCCCTGCATCCATCAATCGGTGGCTTACCTGCCTCATCCTCCTGCACAAGAACACAGTGATGCCTTCAGCTAACACCTGACCACTGCAATTACCAACATCCACAATGACGTGAGCTATTTTTTGATGAATATCTTTCTATACACACACACATATAAGCTTTACTACTTTTCCTTCTCTAGACAAACCAGCCTAACACAGTTATAATGATTAGCATAAATGTGTTTCTAATTAATTTTAGTACTAATACTTGAAGCAGATATGATCTTAAATATATAGATGTGGGTCTTACAATATGAAATGTTTAGATGTTATTTTTTAAGTTTAGGGGAAAACTAAGAAAAAAGGATTTAGATAAATTTTGCAAATTAGTTATTCTCAAATATCTTTATATCCTGCCCTTTGTGCTGTCCTTTCTAATGTGGTGACTAATCCATTAACCAATGATTATATATTACATTAAGAAAGCATCCTCACCCAGTGTGATACAACTTTTGTATTGTAAATAGTAGAAAAACAACCAAAATTTCTTAGGAATTAGCCATTGTAAACCTTTTGAACAACAGCAGAAGATCACCAAATAATGAAATGCTCATGAATAGCAGCATATTCTAATTATATAGTTCCAGAAAATGAGCCCCTCATGCCAAAAGGCACTCAAAATATGATTGAGGAAAAAATTCCCTTCTCAAAGTAGAGCTGACTGTCATGACATAGGTAGAATGAAGACTTCTCGAGATACATTTGCTGATAGAACATGACTGAAAGTGAGAAGAAATTGCTTCAGACAGCTATCAGTAGTTAGAATTTGGATAGTACAAAGTATGAATCAAGTAAAATTGGAAGATGTCTAAAATGAGACAAAACACATAAAGCCCAAATTCCTAAGCATAAGTCAGTTGAAGTGGGCTGGTGTTAGTCATTTTGAATTAGACAGTCATATACTTTAATGCTAAGAATTACAAATTCAAGAGGAAAATTTGTCATATTTATCACCCAAATTCTATTTCAATATTGTGAAGTACAACACTTTCAGTACCCGTTTCATAAATATGCAGTCAGTTCTACCATTATTCAAATCTATGCATGGGCATTTAAGCTAATGATGAAGAAATAAAGAATTTTCCTAACATCTTCAGTCTGAGGTTGATCAAACATGAAATCAAAACACATTGCTATTGAAATGTGATAGTTGAAAACAAAAGAGAAAGAAAAGTTCTTGGATAATATTACCTTGATCATGAAATAGAAACTGGAAATGGCATGATACAATGTTTCAAGATCAATAATATATTCACTGCAACTATTTTTCAACAACTTGAACATCTATTATATACATGGACTTCTCAAGATACAATATACATAAGTAAAATAGATTATACCATTTGGAAGAAACAGAGGAGAAGTCCGTTCTATATAAGCAGCTAACAACAGACCAGGGGCTGACTATGGAAAGACCATCAATTTCTCCAGGTCGGGTTGAAACAGAAGAAAATTATAATTAAAATACCAAGATCGAAATACTGCCTTGAATACTTTACTGCCCTTGAGTTGATGTGAACTCCTCATGACCCCTGTGGATTTCTGAGACTGTACCTGTTTACAGGAGTGGAAAGTCCAGTATTCTCCCACAGAACTTCGGGTCGTTTTGAACGGCCATCCATGCAGATCCCATCCTGACATGTAACCACCGCACCACCAGGGCTCCATACCTAGTTTATGTCTCACCTGAATATCAAGAACATCTCAAGAATAGTTGTGACACACTGAGCACTAACGATAGAAAATCTGATGAACTATGGGATGAAATAAATAATCTTAAACAGGAAGAAAGAAAAGATCCAAAAAGGAGCATTAAAAAAACAGGGAAGAGAAAATTGCAAATATGTCAGGAGAGCTGTAAAAATTTGCTTTTAATCATGGAGTTTTTAAGGCAAATACAGAGAATGAGATGAAACAACTAAGCAGAAAATATTAAAGAGAAACTGAGGAAGACAAAGTGTGACAATGAATTGTGTCAAGAACTAGGTCGAAAGCCAAAAGAAAAGATATGCTCATTATATCTAACACAACAAAGTGAAAGTCCATAGTTATAATATTGAAATATTCTATGGGCAAAAAAAAATGAATGAGGCAGGAAGCATGAAAAGAAAATACACGCAAAAAATAAGCAGAATCATAGCAAAAACTACTAGGTAACAATCAAACAGCTCAAGAGGTATCATATGATTAAGTACTAATGATACTGAGGGAAGTACAAGTTTCCCTGAAAGTACTAAAAAACACAAAAACATGGCTCTACAAATTGAGAGTATACCTATTTAAATATTTCAACAAGCCCTAAAAGCACTCACTGGCATATTCTCAGCTATTTAGAAGGCGGTGACTTGGCCAGAACAGAAGTGGAGAAGCCTGGGTGGCGCAGCGGTTACAGTGAGGCCTGGGGTCCTCATGGTCCACAGTCAGAAACCACCAGCAGACTGGGGAGAGGGCTGACTCCTGTGACAGTTACAAAACCTACAGGGGGTCACTGAGTCAGCATTAATGTGAGGGCAATGAATTTGGTTGTATGTTTTGGAGGACTGCAACTATGAACACATTATATTTTTAAACTCAGAGTTTTATTCTTAGCCTTAAAAGAATGCAATGAAAATTAAATTACACATATCATAGTCTTTAATGTACCAAATGCCCATTCATCCTCTTGATTATATACATATATCATGTACATGTTCTGACTTTGCTATTATGCAGCAATCTATTTGAAAAAGTTTTCTACCAATTGGATGTTGATGTCCTCCATTGTGCTACTTATTTCTGCTTTAGGTCAATAACGCCCATCTAGTTCTAGTGTCATTTACAGTAAAGGTGAAGTCCCAAAGTCCCAAAGAAATTTGGTGCAAGGACTGGATGTGCATTTGTCGTGAATGTCATTATATTTGCTAACTCTGTTAAGGGCTACCTCTTCTTCTATATTATTCTGTATGGAACTGTGTCCTTACTGAACCCTCTGCTAAATTTCGACTCTTTTCTCTTCATGGGGATCCTATTGAGGAAATCATCCCATCGACAGCGCTTTGTTCTTTTTGTTTTTTGTTGCTCTTTGGCTCCATTTAATGATCTTAGCTCTGATTCCACATGTCCTGACCCTTTCTCACACTTCTTGACTTTCAGGCTCTCCCTGCGATCCTTCACTCTAACATCCTTGACCATGAACAATGGCGGCTCCCTTGAGGATTTCAGCAGCCAGTTTCCCCCATGACATTTTCTCATTTTGTCCCCATAGTACTTACTGTAAAGGGCATTTATGCATCTTCTTTGTGGGGAGGGAAGATGGGGAACTCTTTTGCTTTGTTTACCAAAGGAATATGTTTCATGGTTATTTCTCCTCCTACACAACCATCCCATATTGGAGTATGAGACATCCTGCAAGGAAAGCTTACTCAGACATGCAAGCAGAAGATACCTCTATCACTCTATACCTTTGCCCTCCAAATACATTCAGTTTCTTTCTTTTATTTATTTTTCTATTCTGGGGTAATTGATGCACAGTGGTATTTGATTCTTTAAAAATTACTCTTTTCCCCTCTTCCCTTCCTATCGGTGACCCCCCCCCCCATGCGTTTGTGTCTGAAAAGATGGCCTCTGTTTATGAACTCTATAGCTCCACTGTTACACTAGCTGATTGCCTCTGACAGAAAGACTTACTGACAGTAATGGACAAAAGACTGAAGTGAAAGAAAAAGATATTAGGTAAATATCTTAATATTTGGATTTGAAAACAAAGATTACATATGCACATGCTTATGTACTAGTTTCTTATGTGGTAAACTGTAAATGACTGAATGTTGTAAAATGCAGATATTTTTATCCTGGAAGGCTTGTGCATAGTGATTCAGTTTACTCTTTTGTTATAGTGCAGAGGCCTGTTGAAATGAACCTAGTAAAATCAACCTAGAATAGCCATTGCATGCTTACTAATGATAGTCGTTTTATTAGATCCTTTCTATAGCCACTTTTTAATCTTCCCACTGTTACAAAAAGCCAGACTCTAGCTTACCCTAAAACCACGTAAAGAGGAAGTTTTTCTTGTGAAGAGGAAGATTTTTGTTTTTTTTTCACCCGGCAAACATCTCAGCCTAAAGACAACAACAGGAAACTACCTTGTGTTCCAGATGTGAAACAGGATTAAACCTAGTGCTCTTTCGCGAGGAATTCCTGCCCACATCTTTGTTTAAATCATTGTAAACATCCCCTGTGCAAGCCTGCTTGTTTGCTTATCCTCATAAAAACTCCTGATTTTGACCACCCCATGTCAGAGTGGCTTAAGCAATGGCTGACACTCCTTCCACGGGCATTAAAGCTTTGTCTCTTCTGGTTCATATACTGAAGCTTTTTACTTCTTCTTCCCTCACAAAAGAAATATATCTTCATTTTGGCAACAGCTACTTATTATGAAGTTATGCTATTGCAATATTTTATAATGCTAAAATGTTTCCCATAATACTACAATTATGCAAATTCTCAAGCTTAACAGGATGCTAAAATATGCAAATATATTTCTATCATGCTGTGTATAAATAATAAAATCTACTGAATTCCCAGAAGGACCCTGGTGTCTCTAGAAAGGGTTAGAGTCTTAACTGCAAGGTCAGTGACTTGAACTCATCAATTACCTCTAAGGATAAAGAAGAGGCTTTGCATCTCATAAAGATCTGTAATCTCCCCCTGCCTCCCAAAAGATTCACTTCAGAGGACAGCACTGAAGTTACACCTTAGGAAGAGGGAAATACCTGACCAGAATACACAGGAGCAAATGGAGGGGAAGGGAGAGAGTGTGGACCACACTCTGACCCACCAAATCCTAAAGAAAATATTTCCTCTGAGAGCAGCCAAAGCAGACAGAGGGTCATAGGACTGGCGCCACTGCAAGATAAGGAGCCCCTCACTGACCTGCAGCACTATGGGGGACAACCCTGGAGACACAGTGCAGGAACTGTGGCTGATCTGACCTCACCACACTGAGGTGAAACATTAAGGCCATGCAGCAGAACAGCAAAGGGAACAGAGCAATGAAATCCTGGGGAATACCAAAAATAAGTGTGGGACCAGGGCATGGCACCGCATCAGACTCCACTGAAAAACCTTCTTAACGGTCAACAAAAAAATCTTGAATTATTTATAGGCTTTTCTTTCTTTTGTCATAGTTTGTTGGTGGTGGTTTCTTTCTTTTTCTTTTTTGCTTTGTTTTGTTCTGTCTTGTTTTGTACAGGATAAACAATCTGGAGTAGAACGCAACAGGACTGACAGTTCAGCGCGGGGGGTGGGAGGAGGGTTTGCACAGGGGAGGGGGAGGCAGAGGAAAAGAAGTGGGTTTTAACAAACCCAGTGACAAGAGAACAACAAGTGATCTAAAATCAATGGGGAAGAGGCTGTAAGATGTCTGGTAGGGCTTGATCAAGGGCAATGTAATTGAAAAGGATTACTGAAACCCAAATTAAAACTAATCATGAGAGTGGAACAAGAGGAACATAAAAGGAAATAAATTCATGTACTAAGAGACAAAGGGCCTTTAGAGAGGTGTAAATACAGGCATGCACATATTTAAATATATTCATATATGATGATGGGGAAATAGATCGATGTGCATGTATTTATAGGTGTAGTATTACGGTAGAAGATGGGCATTAAACCTTGACTCAAATGTTCCCTGAACACAAGGTCATTTAATTCTAACAATCTAGAATTCTTGACGCTCATGTTTCTGACCTGATCCCTGACGACAAAGCTGGTGCATAAGCAAATGTGGTGAATAAAACTAATGGTGCCTGACTATCAAAAGATATAGCATCTGGGGTCGTAAAGGCTTGAAGGGAAACAAGTGGTCATCGAGCTGAGAAGCAACAAAGTCAACATGCACACCAGCCTGTGTGATCATGAGGTGTCAATAGGATCAGGTGTCAGTCATCAAAGTCTCGGAACATAAAATTATACCATTGTGGGCTGAGCCCCAGTGGCGAACTGGTTGTGCGGGGACTGCGACCCACTTGCATGGAGGATCAATTCCAGCAGCGGCTCCACAGGAGCAAAGGCTGGGCCTCCTACTCCCACCACCAGAAGGCAGTGATGCTCTCCCCAAAAAATTCTATCATTGTGAATGAGGGGAGTGTGGAATGGAGACACAAAGTCCATCTGTAGACAATTGGACAGCCCTTTATAGAAGGGTCATGGGGGAGAGGTTATCCAGTCAGGGTACAGTATAGTCCTGATGAAGCATACAATCATTATCTAATTCTTCAATGCTTCCCCCACCCGCGTCCACTATTACGATCCCATTTCTACCTTACAAATCTGTCTAGATCAGAACTTGTGTACAGGTACCGATAGAAGCTGGAAACACAGGAAATCCAGGACAGATAAATCCCTGAGGACCAATAGTGAGAGTAGCCATACCTGTAAGGTAACTGATTAAAAGAGAAAGGAGAACTGATTTAAATGATCGAACTATAACCCCCTCCCATGGGGATGGACAAGATAAAAGTGGGTGAGGGAGATATTGGTCAGTGCAAGACATGAAAAAATAGTAATTTATAAACTACCAAGGGTTCATGAGAAAGAGAGAGGGTGAAGAGGGAGGGGAACAGATGAGAAGCCGATACCAATGGCTCAATGAAAAAGAAAATATTTTGAAAATGATGATTTCAACAAATGTATAAATGTGCTTGAACCAATGGATGGATGGATTGTGATAAAAGTTAAACAAGCCCCCAATGAAATGATGAAAGCATTTGTCGTCTCAAAAACCCTCTGTGGTATAGGGCCACGTAGGACTCAGCCAGAAGAAGTTAGTAGGTTCGAGGTAATGGATTATTACTTTGTCCAGGCACCACTCTCAGTACTTTATATGCCTAATTCCACATGTGTGAAATAAGCACATAGATTAAACGATTTTCCAAAAGCATTATCAATAGAAATAATGAATTAAAGATTTAATTTTGGGCAACGGACTAGAGATTGCTCTTTTGATCAGAAACATGAGTCCTATTTCTTAAAATCTGAATTTTCTGGTTAATTTTTTTTGAAGAAACCTTCTCTATATTTAGAAAAATATTTCCAGTTCAAATCTTTCTATTTTAAAGAAAATTATCAGCTCTGATCCAATATATTCACCAAACTCCTCTGTTTTATGATTTCTAATCACAGCTAAAATATCCTGACTCCTTTCATGTAACAGCATTTGTTCTGGCACATTGTTGTTGGGTGCCCACATTCAGTTCCAGCTCACATCAACGCTACCCACAGCAGAAGTACAACCCAATGCGGTGCAATCCTCCACGTGGTTATCTTTGAGTCCACTATAGTTGCCACAGTGTCAATCCATCTCCTTGATAGTCTCACTCTTTTTCAGCAAGCCTCTGCTCTACCAATATGATGTCCTTTCCAAGGAATGATCATCCCCAATAACATACCAAAGTGTGTGATACAAAGTCTACCCAGCTCCACTTTCAAGGAGTATTCTGATTATACCTCTTCCAAGATAGATATGTTTGTTTTCAATATTTTTCAATATTTTGCTGTTTTCAATATTTTTGTTTACCACCACGACAATTCTAATACATCATTTTTTTTGTGGTCTTCCTTATTCATTGTCCAATCTTCTCATACATGAGGTGATTGAAATTACCATGAACTCAATCAGGTGGACATTATTCTTTTCTTGTTAGTTTGTTTTGGTTTTTTGGGCATCACTGCCCTCTGGTGGTGGGAGTAGGAGGTCCAGCTTTTGCTCCTGTGGAGCTGGAATTGAACCTCCATCCCAGTGGGCCGTAGTCCCGCACACAACCACTACCCCACTGGGGCTCAGCTGTGGACATTATTCTTCAAAATGACGTACTTGCTCCTCAACACTTTAAAGAGCTCTTGTTCAACAGATTTGACTAATGCAATACATTGGTTGACTTCTGCTTTCATCAATATTCACTATGAATACAAGTAAAACGCCATCCTTGTCAACTCTGATCTGTTTTCAATTGCTCCTGGTGTTGTATCAGATGTGAGGATTTTGATTTTTTTTTTGTTTTTTTCCCCCACATCACTGGCCTTATGAGAGTAGGAAGCCCAGCCTTGCTCCTGAAGAGCTGCTGATAGACTTGAACCACCAAATCTGTGGGCCACAGTCCCAAACACAACCACTGCGCCACTGGGTTTCAGCTTGGTTTTCTTTTCATTGAGTGATAATCCATACTAAAGACTGGAGTCTTTGATTTTCAACATCAAGTGTTTCAAGTTCCCCTTTCTTTAGCAAGCAAGGTTGTGTCACCTACATACCTCAGGTTATTAATAAGCCTTTTCAATTCCCACACAACATTAATCTTCATATAGTCTGGCTTCTTGGAGATTGTTTATTCAGCATTTATATTTAATGAGTATGATGAAAGGGTACAACTCTGATGCTCATCTTTCCTGATTTTAAACTAGGCAGTATGCCCTTCTGTCACTTTGTTTATACATGAGAACAGTACAGTGGTCTTTAATTTCCATTCTCAATATTATCCCTAATTAGTTATGATATACATAGTTAAATGCTTTTGTATAGTAAATAAAACATTGGTAAGCATCTCACTGTCATTCTCTGGTTTCAGCCAAGGGCCTTCTGACCTTTCCACTGATATCAATCGAGCCATGTTCCCTTCTGAACACTGCTTGAATTTCTGGTAGCTTTCTGTAATAGATGCCCCCAATTTCCTTCTAAAATATTTGTTGGACATTCTGTGCTTTATTTTGAACATGATAATATCCAGATTTCAAGATTTTAAGTCAATGTTAAGACAATATCCTATTGAATCTTTTAAACAACAAAGAAAATACTTTTGAGGAAACAAAATCATAAAACTTTGTGTAACTAGTCTTTTTCTTATGTCCCTGATAATGCTCTTGACTGCTTCTTTTCTCTTACAATTGAAGGCCCACTATGTTCACTTTGACTGCAATTTCCTTCCTGAGTCTATCATTCAGTTTTTGTCTCTGACAATTAGGTCAATTTAATCTTTTTAATCTTAATACTCAAGTTCACAGATTTTAAAGATATGCAGTTAAATCGTGGATTGCCAATTTTTAGAATCCTTGCCACTGTAGTTAGTGGTTAGTCTTGTTTAATTTTAAATTATTCCACCCATTAGAACTAAATTCCTCACTGTACAGTACAGATAATTTGTGAGACATTAAGGGAAATGAGTGTGTCAAGGTTAAGGTATTCTTCCTGACTGGATGTAGATCACTAAGCCCATTTAATTTTTTAATATTTTTGGGGGTGCATCACTGCTCTCAGGTGGTGGGAGTAGGAGGCCCAGCCTTTTTCCGTGGAGCTGGAATCGAACCTCCATCCCAGTGGGCTGCAGTCCCACGCACAACCACTACGCCACCGGGGCTCAGCCCCACTAGGCCCATTTTAAAAGGAATAAAAATACACCTTCTTCCCTCTCACTTTGATTTTCCTATTATTAATATTTAGCATACCTGTGGTACATTAGCTATAATTGATACACAATGTAAATATACTATTATTAATGGAAACTGGCATTTTATATTAGGGTTCACTCTATCTTATCAACTTCTGTGTTTTCACAAAGGGGTATCATGTGATCACCACTGCAGAACCATACAGGAAAAAATGTACTGTTCTAAAAATGTCCTTGTCCCCCCTTTTTCCTGCCCAATCTAAACCTATTCCATCTACTAATCATTTTATTCTCTCTATAGTTTTAGCTTCTAAAGAATATCATTTGAGCATGAGCAAGAGTGGTGAAGAAAGCAGATGGTGCCCAGCTATCAAAAGATATAGCATCTGGGGTCTTAAATGCTAGAGCATAAACAAGCAGCCATCTAGCTCAGGAGCAACAAAATCCACCATAAAAGAAGCTCACTTGGCTGTGTGATCATAAGGTGCTGAAACAATCAGGTATCAGACATCAAAGAACAAAAATCAAAATCAATGGACCAAATGACTCCCAATATGATCACTTAAGACAAATGGATACAGAGGCAAACAGAGTGGAAGAAACAATGGTGCCCAGCTACCAAATGATTGAATGTCTGGAGTCTCAAAGATTTGAATATAATCGAGTCACCATTCAGCGCAGAAACAGCAAAGCCCACATGGAAGAAACACGCCAGCATGTATGATCAAGACGGGCCAAAGGAAGCAGGTATCGAGCATCAAGGAACAAGATTCACATCATTACGAATGAGGGGGAGAGTAGGATGGTCACCTCTTTACAGGGCAGTCACGGGGAGGAGACAGACAAGTCAAGATGCAGCCGGGCAATGATGATGCATACAAGTTTTCTCTAGTTCCTGAAGTCTTCCTTCCCACAACTATCATGGGCCCAACTCTACCCTACAAATCCAGATGAACTGGAGAAGGTACACTGGTGGAGAGGGGAGCTGAAGTTCTGGAGAAACCAGGATGGGTGAGGCCCTTTTGGCCAGTGGTTAGATTGGAGGTGCTGGAAGGGTGGAGAGAAGATGGGGTAGAGAGACAGAACCAACTGCAAGGATATACACACAAGCTCCTATTTGAAGGACAGGCATCAAAGGAGTGGGTTGGGAGAGAGGTCAGGCAGTGTAAGTTATGGCAGAACAATAACAATGTATAAAGTATTGAGGGTTGGAGGAAAGGAGAGAGCAGGGGAAGAGGGGAAGCGATGGAAAAGCTGATACTAGGGGCAAAAGGTAAAAGGTGGATGACTGGAGAACGATAATAACAGCGGTCATGTGAAGGTGCCTGGCACAGTATGTTTATTTGTGTATTGTGAAAAGCGATGTCTGAGCCCCCAGTAAAATGATTTAATAAATTTTAAAAAAGACCAGGCTTACTGGGGAAATCCATGTAGTCATCATCATCATTCAAAATTTAAATCAGGAAATTAATTTACTCCCAGGGCTCACTTTTCAGTGAAAGTGCCATCAAGTCTATTCTGACTCATAGCTACCCTGCTTGAGAGGGTTTCTGAGACTTTATTCTTTGTGGGAGTAGAATACCTTGTCTTTCCCTTGGGAGAAGCTTGCGATGTTGCACTGCTAAACTTGCATGTAGCAGTCCAACTTACAGCAAATATGCCACTAGGTTTCCAGGCAGATGAGTCTATAGAAGGAAGAAGGACTCCAGGAAGATATGCAGATCTTAGAATAATCAACTGTGATACGAGTAAGGAGGCAGTCAGTTACCCAAGGACACAATTCATAAGGATTAGGTAAAAAGGATGAATGAAAACAGAAAACACAGGGAGGAAGTGAGATAAATTATATTATATTACATTAGGGGGATTGGATACTGTAATCACTATGTGAAACAAAATGTGTTCAAATTATCCCATGTAAAACTGGCTTTGTAAACTTTTACAAAAAGCATAGCAAAAATTACAGTCTTTGATGTTTACCTAAAATTGACTCTTCCAATTGTCTCTCCTTATACCACCTAATTTTGTAATGCTGCAATATTACAACAAGAGTTTTCTTATATATACATGCAAATGTGTTTTCAATTAATTGCACATCACTTTTGGAAATGCTGTCCAAATTGCTCCGTGAGCTAAGCACTATAATTAGTGACACAGTTCACTGTGATTTTTTTCAATTTTGAATAAATAAATGCTTTCTATTACAATCTTGCAAAATGTTAATGTAATTTCTATTTAGTGTAGCCCCTTTTTAAAAAAGACTAAAGATGCTGTTAATTTCATTTTTTGTTTGTTTTTTGTTTGGCATCACTGCCCTCTGGTGGTGGGAGTAGGTGGCCCAGCTTTTGCGCTTGAGGAGCCGTGGCTGGAATTGAACCTCCATCCCAGTGGGCCGCAGTCCCGCGCAATACCACTATGCCACCGGGGCTCAGCCCGTTTGTTTCATTTTTTATGATAACTTCAGAACTTAACAGAATATCTGAAAGATTATGTACAAGAAATATGAATGAATCACTTGATACGTTAGCTGACATATGGCTGTGGTGAAATCAGGCAGTGCCAATACTCTCATTAACAGAGCATATGGAATCTCTGTGGTCCTAAAAGTGATGCTGCTGGACCTCGGACTTATAGCCACTTCCTATGTCAAAATCCTCCAAGCTGTCTTTCGTCTCTCTTCCCAGAATGCCTGTTCTAATGCACTAGGTACCTGTGCTGCGCATGTCTGCACTATGCTTGTTTCTTACACACCTGCTCTGTTCAGTTTCCTCACTCACCGCATTGGCAAAAAGGTACCCCCAAGTGTCCACATAATTTTTGCAAGTATGTACCTTCTCGTTCCCCCAACAGTGAACCCTCTGGTCTACAATGTGAAGATGAAGCAGATATGTGACCCCTCTTTTTCCCAAACAAAAATCTTTCTGAAAAGTAACAATTTTATGAAAACAGAAACTTTGGGGAGAAAAAAGCAGCCACTGTTAGGAGAATCTGGCCTGTGAAAGTTTTAGACCTTAATTATGAGTTGCAATCTTGTCTTTATCATTTTGTTTCACAACTGAGCTATTTCTAATAGTGGGGATATATATCATATATATACATATATATTCTATCTATTTCCTTTCATGCTTTCAATTTGTTTAACAAATAAAATAATCTTTCAATTTATACGGCATTACTACTTCCACTGAGTCATTCTTATATGCACAGATGTCAAATGAGCAGGTCAATTTGTGTGTGTCAAGCTCTCGATACATGGAACAATACAATTTATGGAAATTTACCTTAAAAAACAACAGGTTAAACTGTCTTAAAACACAATGTAAGCATCTGTTGAATAAAAATCTTGATGTGCTAGCTAATTTTTAATCCAAATAGTAATAATAGTTTAGCATTCTGATTATGACTATCCTACTCCTAGCTTTCTCTAAGGTCTTTGCACATATTCACTCATCTAATCCTTTCATGCCAGAATTCTTTCCTGCTTTGCAGTTACTATTGTTACCATGCATTTTCAGCAACAGAAGACAGATACCAAGGTAAAAAGCAATAAAAAAGAGGCAATGTAGATTTTGAAACAATTATACGGGGCACATATGTCCAACAAGGGATCTGATATTAGGATTGGGAGTCAGAGTCCCTTTTCTTCAGATTCATTTAATTATACAGGAAGTCAGGGGCTAGTACTAACAATCAGGATGGCAGCTTTGCAAGAAATCAGAAAGACTAAAAATATTGTTGTCAGGAACCAGCTAGTCAGTGAAGTCTCGATGACCCCAGGCTCAACAAAGTGAACTTTACTTTGATTGCACCAATTTCACAATCAATGTTGGCTTTCCACTTAGTGTGGCAGCCACTGTTCTGATTCAGCTCCTGGAGGATCTTCCCCGTGGGAAGTGTATTAGTCCGGGTAGAGTAGAGGAACAAATTTCATAGACACACATATAGATATAAGGAAAAGATTTACATACAAGAGGAACACGACACCGAGCCCAGTCCAGTTCAGTCATAAGTCTGATATTAACCCACATGCCTGACATCAGTCTATAAAGTCTCCTTCTGACTCACGAAGTCACAGGTCAGTGGGTGCAGAATCCTGGTGCTGGCAGGGGTCTCCACATCACTCATCGCTTCCAGGGCTCAGGGTCCATCAACAGCAGAAGCAACTCATCTCTGCCAGAGGTGTCCATGTGGCCGCCCCAGCTTCAGAGGTCTGGCTCCATCAGGGCAAAGCTGTGTGGCCTCTCCTCTGGCTCCTCCAGCTTCTTGGACGCTGCCTTCTTGTCTTGTCCGTGATTCCTCATCTCTGAGACTAACTCCCCAAAACTGGGGAAGATAGCTTCGCATCTTCACAAGGGAAATATCGTGAGATTTCCCAGAAATCTTAGGAGAAAGCCATGCCCACATAGAGGCCACATTGGCTACTCAATGGCTATCTCCAGATTAACAGGCTAGACTCCACCCCTACATTTCAATCATAAAATTAACATAAGCACATGAATGCCACAGGAAGACTGTCCTTCCACTTTGCTATGCATGGTGCCCTTTTCCAGGGATGAGTCTCTCTCTCTCTCTCTCTCTCTTTCTCTGGACCAGTCTCTTGAAAACATGTCCAATTCTGTGAAAAAAAAGTTTTGCAATCTTCGTTTCCAAAGAACTTTCTGGCTGTCCTCTTCCAAGACAGAATTTTTTGCCCTGGCTGTCTGTGCTATTTTTAATAGGATTCGCCCGCACCGTAATGAGACTTCACTTTATATCTTTGTTCTTCAGCACTTGGAAGATATGTTGTGCAGAAGGTTAACCCAATGTACTGTGTCATCTGAATTGCTGATGACTGCTTCCATGAGCAAGATCTTGACAACTTTTGATGTGACCGTTGTATGTCCTACAAGTCATGAAAGAGTTAGCCTACAAAATGCCTATCATGTGTGTCAGTACTATAATTATTATACCCATGAGAACACAGAGGCACACATTGTATAAATCTTCTGAAGAAATTCAGTAAGACTATGACAGAATGGCACTTCAACACAAGGACTATCCTTTAGAATACATTGTTTTTAATGTCACGCTATGTTGCCCACCTAAACATAAGTATTAAATTATGGCTTGGTTTATGAAGATGGAAATATGCAGTTCTAAATATTTCACATTTGTTCCCTTATGCCTTCTTTTTGATTGTGTGGTACATTTCTTGAGCATCCCTTAAACATGTTTGTATCCAATACAGCCTATTAACATCTGGCAGAACTCAAAACAAGAATATTTCTTATTTTATTAGAGGTT
>PVJH01030023.1:0-25326 GCA_004026705.1 Nesogale talazaci
TCCCTGGCTATGCTTTGTGAAGCAGGAACTCTTGAGATTTGTCGATGGGTGAGAAAATGCTTTCTCCCTCTAGTGGTAGCATTGGAGAGTTGCATGCGGTTTTGTTTTGGTTTGTTTCGGTCTTAATCTCAGCCTGACATATAATTTAAGGAGCCCTGGTGGCATAGTGACTTTAAGAATTGGGCTGCTAACTGCAGGGTCAATAATTTGAAGCCACCAGATACTTCTGCAGAAGGAAAATGAGGATTCCTATTCCTGTAAAGCTTTGGACATTCACTTGGGTAGTTCTACTCAATTAAAACTCAAACCAAACTCATTGCCATTGGGTCAAGCTGACATAAAGCGGCCTGTGGGTTGTGACTGTTTACAGGAGTAGAAGGCCCAGTCTTAAAGATGAGGCTAAAATGGAAAAGATATTCTGTGCCCTTTCTGATGTGGTTCATTGAGCACTTAATTTATTTTGAGTAATATCTTTTGTAACATTTTGAAAAATCAGAGTAGTTTTAGAAATTTCTGTACATGGTGAAAGATGACTCAGTCACATGGACTCCTTTGGCTGGGTAAGTTTGCCAAAATGAAGTCTAGACAACTGCCTATGGCCAAAGATTTTTTTTTTTAACATTTTAGCAGTTTTATTGATATGTAATTCACGTATGATACAGTTTAATGATTCAATGCAATCATTGCCACAACCAATTTTAGAACATTTTCTTCTTTCTTGTACTTGTTACTATCAGCTCCCTATTTCCTCCCAACCTTCCCTGCAGTAACCCTAAGAAACTATTAATCCAGGTACTGTCTCCATAAATTTTCCTATCCTGGATTTCATAAAACAAAAACACCTCCAAAACTCTCAACAATAATAACACAGGGAAATAAATACAACAGAGAAAAACCTCGGTTGAAAAGAAAGCAGAAAATAGTAAAAATTAGAACAAACTTAAAATGGATCAAAAGGAAGATCAAATGATAATGTTAGATTTTAACAACATCTGCAGGACTCCATTTTCCAGTGCACTGTCTGGTACCAAGGCTGTTCACTTTCCTGATTGATTGTCAGAGGGTAGTCATAGGGGAGTTAGTCCACATGGGGACCCTGAAAATGACTTTCATTGTCATTCATAGCTTTTTGCAAACCTGGTGCTCAGAATTTAAGCTGTAATATAGTTTCCTCCTCTCGTCTTCGATTTCATAATATACAGTCCTTGGATCATACATGCTGGTATGCTTCTTCCATGAGAACTTAGCTGACACTCACGTAGCTGGCTGCTTGTTTTAAGACAAGTCTTTAAGACTCCAGACACTATTCTTTCTGATAGCTGGGCATTGTCTGATTTCTTCACCACACTTTATCTTCAGGGCTCTTCATGGTGGCAAGTATCTTGGAGGGTGTGGCCAGGGGTTTTTGAGCCACGAGAAGGCAGAAAGTCACAGACTTCTAGATCAGCAAACTCGTATTTGTGGGATTTGTGAAGTAAAGGATCTTCTTCGAGAGCTTATTCTCAGTACAATTCTAATCACTAGAGAACAATTCCCCCAAAGTGAAGGCCACAACTCTGACTTGTAGGTTTTTGCAGAAGGTTTTAGAGCTGGCTTGCTGGCAGATTGACATTTTCCCAGTGATCTGAGGGACTTCTCTGGCAAAGCCTCACGTGAGTCATTACTCTCAAAGTCCACTTTCTGCTTATTCTGCTGATTAGCGGAATTTCAAGAACAAAAAGCTCTTATGACGATGGTGTCAACTCTGGTTACAGCCAGATGGTTATATGCAAGATGACTTAAGACTAGAGAAAGTGTCAAGTGGCACCATCCCACAAAGCTTAGGACCTCTGATTTAGCACTTAGTATCTCTCTTTTAAAACCCAATACCTTAAAAGGAAATATCAGAGCTTAGCATAACTTTTACATCAAAAAACTCACTGCCACCAAGGAGTCCCCAACTCATATAGCAAGCCTTGGTGGTGGTGGGTTACATGTTGGAATGCTAGCGGTAAGGTCAGTACTTCCAAACCACCAGCCTCTCCTCATGAGAAAAACGAGGCTTTCTACTCCTGTCAAGATTTAGACCCTTGGAAATCTACAGGGACCATTCTAACCTGTCTTGGAGAATCGCTATGAGTTTTTACATTAGAATTACCAAAGTGAAATGAGGATGTGATGTTTTCAGGAGACTGATATTTAATTGTCCTCTTTTTAAAAAAATCATTTTATTGGGGATTTATACAACCCATCACAATCCACAAATACACCCACGGTATCAAGCACTTCTGTACATTTAGTTCCCTTTTTAGTTCCCAAACACTTGCTTTCTACTTGAGCCCGTGGTATCTGCCTCGCATTTTGTCTCTCCCTCCCCGCTCCCCCTCCCCCATGCCCCCCCGGTAATTTATACACTATTATTATATTGTCAAATCTTACACGTCTCCAACGTCTCCCCTCACCCATTTCTCTGCTCTCTGTCTTCCAGGAAGGAGGCCATATGTAGATCCTTGCAATCTGTTCTCCCTTTCTACCCCACCTTCCCTCCACCCTCCCAGTATCATCCCTCTCACCACCGGTTCTAAGGGGTTCTTCTGTCCTGGATTTCCTGTGTTTCCAGTTCCTGTCGGTACCAGTGTACATCCTTCAGTCCAGCCAGATTTGTAAGGTAGAGGGGGTGGGGGAGGGAGGAAGTATTCAAGAACCAGAGGAACATTGTATGTTTCATCATTCCCACACTGCACCCTGACTGCCTTGTCCCATCCCTGGACCTTCTGTGAGGGACTGTCCAGTTGCCCACAGATGGGCTTTAGGTCCCCACTCTGCACTCTCCCTCATTCACAATGATATGATGTTTTTGTTTTTGATACCTCTTAGCTGATCCCCTCAACACCTTGTGATCATCCTGGCTGCTGTGCTTCTTCCATGTGGACTTTGTTGCTTCTCGGCTAGACGGTCTCTTGTTTATCTTCAAACCTTTAAGGTCCCAGACTCCACATCCCCTAATAGCTGGGCACCACTAGCTTTCTTCAGCACATTTGCTTATGTACCCACTTTGTCCTCAGCAATCATGTTGGGAAGGTGAGCATCTCAGACTGCTGAATTATTAGAACAATGTGTTCTTGTGTTGGAGGAGTACTTGAGTAGGGGTCCACTGTCCATGTGTTTCCTTAATATTAATCCTATAAATCTATTTCCCCTTTGTCATATATAAATATATTTACATATGCTTGGTTTAGATCCCTATAAATGCCTCCTAGTTCTTTCCTTTATTTCTTTTTTACTTCCCTCTTGTCCCACTATCATGTTCAGCCTTCATATGGGTTTCAGAAATTCCTCTCAGCTGCACTGTACCTGATCTAGTCCTGCCAGACCTCCTACACCCTCCTCCTCCTCGATTATCAGTCACTTGCTGTTCCCTTGTCCCTGGGCCTGTCGACACCCACTCCTTTTCCCCGTCTTCCCCTTCTCCCATGTCTCCCCAAAGCTGCCATCCAGTTGTTGTCTTTTCTGGCTCATTTATCCCACCTATCCCTTCCAAATAGAGATATAGTAATAGGAATATGTCCTGGCACAAGACATTAAGAAATAGAACAATAGCTACAACAACATCAACAGAAAGGCAAAAACATCAACAAAAACAAACCCTAAAAATAATTCAAGGTCTATTTGTTGCCCTTTCCAAGTGTTTTCTAGTCAAGTCTGATGGGGCGCCTGCCCTCTGTTTTATTACACAGAGACAATTGTTCTAAATGCACTTTATCTAGCACTTATATTTCTCAGCAAAAAAAAAAAATAGTTGTAGCCTTTGACCATTTTTGTGGCACAGTGTGTGGTTCAGTCAGACCATTTTTGTGGCACAGTGTGTGGTTCAGTCATTATAGGCTGAGATGCATGACCACCACATCCTTTTGCTCTTCCCAATAAGAAGACTCTGACTTGAGCAGGATCTGGCTTTGCTGCCTGGAAAAATATCCACTTCTGAGTCTGCCTCTCTTCTTAAGATCTTTTCTTTTTCTATGAAAAATAATTTCTATTTCTACCAAGGCAGAAATCCATGGTGAAGAATCCCGAGGAAGAGGATGATACTGGGGGTATCAACTTAGATAAAGCAAAGGAAAAGCTTTAAGAAGAGGATAAATTTGACAAAGAAGGATATCAGAAGAAATTTAAGGCAAAGCCCCCAGGAGAAAAGACTGAAAGAAAAGGAAGCCAAAAGAGACGTCAACAAGAGATGAACAAAGGCCAAGTAGGAAGAGAAGTCTTTCTGGATTGGAGAGATGATGGTGATGATGGATTTAGTCCCAGCATACTTCCGAATCCTGACAAATACAAAAGCTCTGAAGATTCGGATAGAAAAGACACCAAAACTAAAACTAGGAACACCAAGAAGCAGCAGAGAATGAGGAAAAGGAACGACAATGAAGTAGGAGACTTGGGACCTCCAAGCCATGACAGAAAGCCAAGTGGAGAATTTACGTACTTTGGATACAGCCTGTCTTTAGCAGAGGACAAAGAGCTTGTCTACATCTACTGAAAGTCAAAGTGAAACATACCTTGCTTTTGTCTTCTACAAACCATGTGTCATGTTATTGCGGGCAAGATGTTGGAAACAATTGGCTTTTGGGCACTTGGAGTTCACAAGTTCTATACCCAAAGGACCATTTTCCAAATTGGTTGTGTGAGTCCCTTTCGCAGAACATGCTTGCCCGTCCGCCTGACTCAGAAGGAAGGCGGGTACAAGGGAGTCGTGGGGAGGAGACAGGTCAGTCAAGGTGCAGTGAGACAGCGATGATGCATACAAGTTTCCTCTAGTTCCTGAAGGCTTCCTCCCCCCAACTGTCATGGTCCCAACTCTACCCTACAAATCCAGCTGGACTGGAGAAGGTACATTGGTAGAGATGGGAGCTGGAGATATGGTGAACCCAGGACAGACGCGACCCTTGAGGCCAGTGGTGAGATTGGAGTAACTGGATGGGTGGAGAGAAGGTGGGGTAGAGAGATGGAACCAACTACAAGGATCGACACATAATCTATCTGGAGGACAGACATCAGAGGAGTGGTTGGGGGGAGAGGTCAGGCAGTATAAGATATGACAGAACAATAATAATTTATAAAGTCTTCAGGGTTGGTGGAGGAGAGGGGAGCAGGGACAGAGGGGCAAGGATGGGAAGCTGATATGAAGGGCTCAAGTGGAAAAGCAGATATTTGGAGAATCATCACAGCAGGCATGGGAAGGTGCTTGACACAGTTTATGTATTTATGTATTGTGAAAAACGATATATGTGCCTCCAATAAAATGATTCTTTTTGTTCTGTTTTGTTTTTTGGGGGGGCATCACTGCCCTCTGGTGGTCGTGGGAGCTACCTAGCTTTACTCCTGGAGAGCCGCTGCTGGATTTGAAACGCCAAGCCCGTGGGCTGCTGTCCTGCACTCAACCACTTCGCCACCAGTGCTCAGCCCTAAAATGATTTTTAATAAAAAAATGAAGGAAGGCGGAACATAAATTGTGCTGTCTTGCTTACCATTCAAAAATTTCTATGTGCTTTTAAATAAAAGTGCTCACAGTATATTTAAAACTTCCCGAAACAGAGTAGATGGAACATCCTTGAGAAAGAGTGAGCATTTTTTAACTGAGATGATAAAAATCAAGATGCTTCTTATCAAATAAAAACCAAAGATTTGTATTTGCAACTGAGCAATTTCTTTGTCTGCTTTTTGCTAATGGAAGGTGGAGGGCCTAGCTATCTCTTTTACTTGAATTGTCTTTCTCCTTTTAATCTATGCTTGTGTAAATCCTTAAAAATGTTGTGAGGTTGTTTAGAAAGAGGAGCTTGCATGCCATGCCCACATGGAAGCAAACCAAGAAGAAAACAGAGAGGGACGCTCAAGAGCCCACGTCAGGACACCAAGCCCAGAGGGCACTGTCCCTTCATGGAGCTGCTGAGGCACAGAAAGGACTGCAGGGCCAACAACAGCTCAAGACATGATGTGCCCTCACTAGAACATACCAAGACAGAGGACAGTACTGGGGCACGTGGCGGGGAGTTAGTCAGGTCTGACCATCCCATAGCAGGGACAGCCAAGAAAAGAACATAACAGATCAGCAATGAGAGCAAAGCCAAGCCACAAAAACCCCGCGGAGCCCCCAAAATAGACTTCATGCTAAGAGGAGCAATGCCTAGAGTTCCTTCAGCACCAGCCATAAAAGTCAGCGGACAGACCTGGAATTACGTATGTCTTTTTTTTTTGCTAGTTATTGTCTTTTTATTTCTTCTTCATTTTCTGTCTACTTGGTCTTTGCTATTGTTGGTTTGCCTCCTTCTGTAAGATAAGCATGGGGAGCGAGCTCTAGGGGAAAGCAACAGGACTGAAGATTCTAGAGGGACTTGGAAGGAGTAGCAGGGAAAGGAAGGGAGCAATGAGCAAACAACACCGTAGACAGGGGAACAACTGGGGAATTAAAATCAGCAGCAAGGAGGATGCAGAGATCCTGGGGGTGTAGGAGCAACAGAAATCTCACTGGGAGGAAGAAAAAGGAAGAGCGTGCTCATGGGGCAAGAGGAAAGATCTGGGAAGCAATGCTATGGATAGAGGTATAAGCATGGGTATGTACATATGTAAATACATTAATTCATAAAAATAGAGGCATTGACCTATATACATATATTTACTTTGTAGTACATTGAGGTAGTGGATGGACTTCAGGCCTCTGCTCAAGCCCTCCCTCAATGCAAGAACACTTTGTTCTAACAACCTGACATTCTGTGATGCTCCCCTTCCTGGCAAAATCGATGAAGATAAAATAGGTGCATAAGGAAATGTGGTGAAGAAGTGGATTGTGCCCAGCTATCAAAAGATATAGAATCTGGGTCTCAAAGGTTTGAAGATAAACAAGCGGCCATCTAGCAGAAAAGCAACAAGCCCACGTGGAAAAACCACATCAGCGTGTGCCATCAAGAGTGTTGACAGGATTGAGTAACAGGCACCAGAAGACACAAAACAAGCAAACAAACAACCATATTGTTGAGAATGAGGGGGGTCTGAGAAGTGCCCCAAAGCCAAAACCCATCTGTAGACAATGGGATATCCCCTCACAGAAGGGTCACAAGAAAGGAATGAGTCAACTAGGGTGAAATATAACATCGATGAAACACACAATATTCCTCTGACTCCTTGAGACTTCCTCACCCTCCACCATCATGACCCCAGTCCTGCTGATCGTGTTTCCCATGAATCAGGTATACAGGTACAGATAAGAGATGAGAGTTCATAGTACATGGAATCCAGGAACAGGAATGGGAGTATCGATACCAGGAGGGTCAGGGGAAGGTGGGCATTAGAGAGGAGGAAGAGGGAACCTATCACAATGACACATAACCATTACCCTCTACAGAGAGAGAGAAGAGAGAGAGAGAGAGAGACAGAGAGAGAGAGAGAGAGAGAGAGAGAGAGAAACAGCAGAAACAATGAGAGAAGGGGGACAGCGATCTATATAAGATAAGAAAATATTAATAATTTATCAAGGGACCAGGGGGTGGGGAAGAGGAGCTGATACCAAGTGTTCAATAGAAAGTTATAGTTTAGAAAATAATGATAGGAACATATGTACAAATAAGCCTGATACAATTGATGTATGAGTATTATAAGAGCTATGAGTCCCCCCCCCAAAATGATCTTTTAATTAAAAATAATGTTGGGAGGCCTTTGTGCATTCAATCATAATCTCCATTAGACAAAAGTCACACTCTTCTTGAATATGGGCCCTCTCTACTTCGGGTTGTGAGACAATATGTAATATGCTCGGGAGAGTCAAGATCTCCAAGGCAGTCTCTGAAATATTTCCAAGGTCCTACAACAGGTCTTACAATGACATCCTCAATTTGCTCTTGACCATGGGCACAGTTTTTGGGTAGCATCCTGAGGTCATGTATTACTTCGAGAGCCCTTTTGGGGACTGGAGAGTCTGAAGGAAAAGAAACAGATTTTATTTTCAACCCAACAAGCCTTCGGTTGAAAATATAGCCTCTTAATTCTGCTTAAAAATGGTTCCTTCCTTAGTTCATCTCTTCTCATCTTTTATCCTAGGTAGCTAAAAGAACACTAGCCCTTGGGGCAGTCTACCTGGAAGTCTCCTGTAGCCAGAGCCACATGTCTCTTAAGCATATTTCCTGTGACAGTAGCCATCAGCTTCACTAATACTTTTTGTTAGTCCAGGTAGACTAGAGAAACAAATTCATAGACACGCATATGGATATAAGGGTACGGTTTATATACAAGAGGAATGGAACATGGAGAAAGCATCCCAACCCAGTCCACTTCAAAGTCATAAGTCCGATATTAGCCCATATGCCCGACACAGTCTATAAAGTCTCCTTCAACTCATGAAGTCGCAGGACAGTGGATGCAGAGTCCCAGCGCTGGCAGGGGTCCCCTCATAGCTCCTCATTTCCAGGGTTCAGGGTCCATCAGCAGTATCCATTGGTGATAGAAACATCTCAGCACTGGCAGGGGTCTCTATGTGGCTTTTCTGACTTCAGAGTTCTGGTTCCATCGGGGTAAGGCTGTGTGGCTTCTCCTCCGGCTCCTCCATTCTCCAGGAATCAGGATTGACCAGCATGCTGTCATCTCCTCTTGTCAGTAGTTCATTGTCTCAGTGAGTGGAGCAACTCCCACCACTGGGGAAAATGGTCTCTCATCTCCATGAGGGAAATACCGTGAGATTTCCCAGAATTCTCAGGAGAAAGCCATGTCCACACAGAGGCCTCATTGGCTACTCAATGGCTATCTCCAGATTATTAGGCTAGACTCTACCCCTACATCTCAATCATGAAATTGGCATAGGTACATAACCGCCACATTCTTCAACTACTAATGCTAACACAGGGGTGACCATCTTTCCCACTGCCAATCACTATTTCCTCACTGTCTTTGCCTCCATTTGAGATTCTCCCCATACCTTAGTCTCAAAATCATGCCATTAGTTTTGCATAGCAGCACTTTGCTTCCAGGGACCAAAATATTTGTATTGCTATATAGCAAATGGCCCCAACTTTCCTTTACAGAATGCAGGCTCAGGGGCTACCTGTCTCCCTCCTTTGTTCACAGCTATAATTGCCAGCACATTGAATTCCCAACTCCACACCACCCTTCAAAGGGTTTTGACGGTTGTAAAAATTGGGGAACACTTTATTTTGTTTACACACATTGTCCTGTGACATTGAGTGTTGGTTTGATCCCTGCAATAAATGTTTCTACTCTCCCTATATCCGCCTTGGGTTCCCTGTTTCCACTCACCCAGTGCCCCAGCCCCTCGTTGCCCTCCCATCCTCGCTTTGGGGGACATGTTACCCATTGGGTTTCTTACGATTGACTGTTCCTAGGAGCCCTTTACTTGCAGATGTGATTTTGACTGAAAGTGGCCTTCAGGAGCAACTTCAGTTTCAAGCTAAAGGTTGCCTAAGAATACCAGTCTTAAGGGTTTCTTCAGCTTCTGTCAGGCCAATTCAATCTGGAGTCTTTTCCTCTGAAGCTGAAGTTTGTCTATATTTTCATCCCCTCTCACGAGGAGGCTTGTTCTCCTGGTCAGGGCTGGCAGCTGTGGTGGCTGGGCAATATTGGATTCTTCTTGCTGTGGGTCAGAGACGGTCGTCATTCATATGAACCATTTGTCTCTTGGACTAATTGTTTACTTGAGTCTAGTTTTCCTTATTCTTCTTCGATCCAGCTGGGAAGAGATCAATAGTTGCATCTTAGCTGTCTACTTGGCAAGCTCTTCAAATCCCAGACACTACTCACTTAACTGGAATGTAGAACATTATCTTCATGAATTATGTCATTATGCCAATTGACCTAGCTGGCCCTCCCCCTTCCCCACAGGCTATGGTCCTTAGCCACTAATTTCAGTAGCTGAGGCTCACAAGGGTATATCTAAGAAGTTTTTGTAAGTTTGGTCCTATGTGTTCTATTAAATGAGGTTAAATCAAAGAATATTGCTACAAAATCATAGAAAGCTTCATTAAGCAAAAATACCAAAAGACATGCATTTCCATATTTTCTCAACACATTCTCCATCCAGGTCAGTACACTTCTGAAGGTAGTCTTTCCAGCTCTTTAAGCTTTCCTTCATTTAAACATTCTGTCTTTTGTATCTTGTCAAAAGCTCCTTTGGGCATAATCAAGGACTCAAGACACAATCCTTTGAACTGTTTTTTGAATTTGGAAACAAAAAGAAGTCTGATGGGTGGATTGGATATGGTTCCTCTGTGAAATTCTCATAAGAAAGCCCTTGCTAGCTGCACAAACAGCATGAGGAACCAAATGTAACTTCCTCTGGCTTCTTTATTGACAGGAGCCAGGCCTCAGACATGCCTCCTCCCTCCATTGTTCTGTGTCCTATTCTGACACCTTCCATTCCTCCTCTGCACTCTCCTTCTCTGCTGAGTTCAACAACCCATTCCAATGGCCACAATGAACTCACAAGACAGTACTGATGATTAAAGAAGCCTGTTACAGAAGTGAAAGAGCCCTGGTGTAGAGGGGACACGGTCAGCTGTGATGCATGGTCAGCAATTCAAAACGACCAGCGGAGCTGACAGAGGGCAACTGAGTTCATTAGTCCCATAAACAGTGACAGTCTCGGAAAGCCACAGGGCACTGCTGTGAGTCAGTATCCACTACATAGCAGTGAGCTTTTGCTGCTTTGCTTTTTAATGTTGCAATAGTTAACAGATTAGCAGAGTTAAGATCAGTAAATAGTAAAGATGATAGCCATTGGTCAAAGCAACACCTCTCCTGACCGGTTTTGGCAGTCATGTGCTTATGTTAATTTCATGACTGAGATGTAGGGGTGGAGTCTAGCCTGTTAATCTGGAGGTAGCCATTGAGTAGCCAATGAGGCCTCCGTGTGGCCATGGCTTTCTCCTGAGACTTCTGGGAAATCTCGCAATATTTCCCTTGTGGAGATGAGAAGCTAACTCCCCAGTTGTTGGGAGTCAGTCTCTGAGACAACAAACTATGGACAAGACAAGATGGCAGCGTCCAAGGAGCTCGAGGAGCCGGAGGAGAAGCCAAACGGCCTTACCCTGATGGAACCATGCCTTTGAAGCTGGAGAAGCCACGTGGAGACCCCTGCCAGCGCTGAGTTGCTTTTACCACCACTAGATGCTGTTGATGGACCCTGAGCCCTGGAAGCGAGGAGCCATGAGGAGACCTTGCCAGTGCTGGGACTCTGCACCCATTGACCTGTGACTTCGTGAGTTGGAAGGAGACTTTATAGACTGGTATCAGGCATAAGGGCTAATATCGGACTTGTGACTTTGAACTGGACTGGGTTGGGATGTTATCTCAGTGTTCCATTCCTCTTGTATATAAACCTTTCCCTGATATCCATGTGCATGTCTATGAGGCTGTTTCTCTAGTCTACGTGGACTGACACAGCAGTCAGGTCCTTTAGTCCTCCGCCTCTCAAGCACATGGTTCTCTGGCTTCTGCTCTGAGGGCCAGGAAGCCAGCCTGCTGCTCTGCTTCACAGGCAACCTTCTCTCAGTGATCGTCTTGGCATTTGCAAGCAGATCTGGGCAAGATAGTGCCTTCCAAGGGGATCGACTAGACCAGCTCAGTTCAAGGGAAAGATTCATTTCAGAAGATCCTAGAGACTTTTCCAAGGGATTTCAAAATGGTAATCCTTATTGATTTTTCTCAAAAGATAAAGATAGGTAGTCACAGGGACATGTTAAGAATAAGTCTTTCAAGAACTCAAAAGCACAACTTTGCATGCTCACTTTCCTGATATGATCGCTGAGGACAAATGTGTGCATAAACTAATGTGGTGAAGAAAGCTGATGGTGCCCAGCTATCAAAAGATATAGCGTCTGGGGTCTTAAAGGCTTGAGTAAACAAGTGGCCATTCAGCTCAGAAGCAACAAAGCCCACACGGATGAAGCACACCAGCCTGTGTGATCATGAGGTGGTGAAGGGATCCGGTGTCAGGCATCAATGAGCTAAAATTATATTATTATTAATGAGGGGGAGTACAGATTGGGGACCCAAAGCCCATCAATAGGTGAGGTGACATCCTTTTGCAGAGAGGTTACAAGGAGGAGATGAGCCAGTTAAGATACAGTGTAGGAGCTATGAAATATGCAACCTTCCTCTAGTTCCCAAATGCCTCCCACCCACTATCATGACCCCAATTCTACCACATAAATCCAGCTAGACCAGGAGATGTACAGTGAAGTTGGAAACACAGGAAACTTAGGATAGATGATCCATCAAGACTAGTAATAGGAGTGGTAATACCAAGAGGGTGGAGGGATTGAGGAATAGAAAGGGAGAACCAACTTCAGGGATCTACATGTAGTGTCCTCTCTGGGGCACGGACAATAGGGAAGTGAGTGTAGGGACACAATGTACAGTGTACAGGATGAAAAAATAATTTGTAAATTACTAAGGGTTCAAGGGGAAGGGCGGGGAAGAAGGGTAATATAGGGAGCTGATAATGGGGGCCTGGAGGGAGAATGTTTTGAGAGTGATGATGGCAATGGGTGTGTAAAGGTGGCCTGCATACAACTGATATTGTTAGGGATTGTGATGGGAGTTGTATGGGCCCCCAATAAAATGATTCATTAAAAAAAGGGGGGGGAGGGGAAAGGGGAGGTTTTTTTTTGTTTTGTTTTGTTTTTTTAAAGAGAAGCTTGTTCCAAGGGCTCAAGTGGAAAATGTTGGGAAATGTATGTGGAAACATGTGTGCAAATGTGCTTGATACAAATGATGTACTGAATGTGGTAGTAGCTGTAAAAGCCCCCAATGAAATTTTAAAAATAAATTAAAAAAAAAAGAATAAGTCTTAATAAAAACAAAAAACAAAACAAAAACAAAAAGGGCTGAGCCCCGGTGGCATAGTGGTTGTGCGTGGGACTGCGGCCCACTGGGATGGAGGTTAAAATCCAGCAGCAGCTCTACAGGAGCAAAGTCTGGGCCTCCTACTCCCACCACCAGAGGGCAGTGATGCCTCCCACAAAACAAGAAATAAGTCTTAAGAAAATTTAAAATGGTGCTTCTGAGGAAAAAAGCCTGTAAATTTTCTCTGAGCAATTTTTTCCTCCATTGCAAGGTACCTGTCATTTTCCCTAGGGCAGTGAAATGTAGTCAATTACTTAATATGGTTCTAATATCTATAATCCTGACGCAATGTGCTAGCCTCTATGCTGCTGGTTATAGTTGCATTCTGGAAGGAGTTCTCCATTGCAGGATGAAAGTGGGGGATATTCTGAGTCTCCATTTCTGGAAGGTGTGACTCAAGAATGCTCCATCTTAGAAACAGGGATGCAGCGAGAAACCCATAAATGAAGGAGGAGAGCCAACAGTTGAACATGTTCGAAATCTGTCAGAGATGCCAGATACTGTAGCACAGAGACTATGAGACAATTGCCCTCTATTCTTGCATAGTTCTCTGGCTTTTTAGGGGTGGGGTGGGGTGGGGTGGGGGGGCATCACTGCCTCTGGTGGTCATGGGCACTACCCAGTGCTAATCCTGAGAGCTGCCACTGGATTTGAACCACCAAACCCGCGGGCCACAGTCCTGCACTCAACCACTTATGCCACCGGGCTCAGCCCTCTGGCATTGGTTTTGTGTATGCCTTTCTCTTCCCTCCAATTGACATGCTCATACTTTCTAACTAGCTGTAAATCTTCACAGAAACAGACCAGTCGATCTTTTGCTTATGGAGTGGCTGGGGGGGTGTCTAAGTTCCATCCGTTCTGTGAGCAACCGCTGGGCCATGACAGTTTTATGATGAATGACCCAATGAGGCCCATGTAGTAAATATTTAATGAATGTTTTAGAGTGCGTAATGAGTGGATAAATGAAGTATATGAATCTTAAAAGATATGTCAATATGCTTATTTTGTACCAACTTTATCAATGTTTTGAACAACTGTTGATGACTAAAAAGCAAAAGTGATCCATTTTTTTTTTCTTTTTGAGAACTGAATTTAACTTTGGAGACAGCTTAGTGAAGTTTTTAAAAGAAATGATACATTTGAGATTTGTTTCAAAATAATCTGAGAAAAAATTGGGAAGCAGCTAAAATGAGATTATGAATTGGTAATTATGCAATTATGTAATTACATGGATATTCTTTATATGTTTGTGTGTATGGGCGCATGCGTGTGTGTGTTGATGGTGGTAGTGGCTTTTTTCCATTTTTTTGTTATTCGAAGATATTTATTTGAAAAATTTGTTAGAACATGTCATAACTTTTTACAATTTTACATAGATCAAACTACTAAAGGACATTGAAGAGATTGTGATAAAAGTTTCACTCCCATGAACTAACTTGTTACTGTTCCCAATTTTTCTCCTTTTAGAGACTTTATATGGCAAGAGGAAAATGATTTAAGAAACCATCTAGAAAGTTCTTTCGTGCTGCCTTTGGTAGCTAGAGGAACTCAGACTGACTTGTTTGTGTGTTGCACTTAGACTGTCATAGAAAGCAGTCTAAGCTCTTCCTGGAACTTTGCATGCAAAACAAATTTCTGTAAATGGAATAATTTCCACAGTGATTTTCATTCCATTGTGGATACATGCTTTTTGTCTCCTGTTGATTCCTCTGTCTAGTAATTATAGCTTCAGGCAGTGATAGGAAGGGTAGAAGTGTGTGCCAGCCCTGGCCTCTTGCCTTGACTTGGGGCTCAGGACAGGTATCGTCTCACATTCTCTGCCTCTATCAAGAAGGGGAGAGCGGTGTTTGCTCTCAAAGATGCTGTCCTCATGCAGGCAGCTGCCTTGCCTGCCTCTGATAATCAGCCTGGGAGCTGGTCATCTGCTGGCAGAATTTAATTAATAAGGAACTTTGGAATTATTAAGTCTTAGCTTGGGGAGATAGACAAAGAAATATGACTTGGGCCCTGGCATTAAGAATGTGGAAGTGCTCCAGAACAAGCCCATTTTTGATTTCCACCCCACACAGCACGAGAAGATGAACAATACCAGGCTGAGGGGTCATCCTGGGCAATCGTGTCAGGAATCCAGACCACCGGTTAAAACCATCCAGTGACCCTGAGTGCTTGATGGGATAGATGCTACTTTTTACTCTCAAAATCTCTAATTTCTTAACCAGGCACATTCATTCGGGAATACATATTCTGTTGGCTATTTCTTTCTTGGACAAACCTAAGAAAACAAATGTGAATAGATCTCTTTGCTGAGGATTATCTTCACCCAACCCCCCCACACACACACACAGACTCCCTATGCTGTGTGATGACAAAAGTCTTTGAAGAAAAGCTCAGAAATGAAAGTGTGTGAAAGGAAGAGAGCTGGAGTAAGAGAGATGAATAAGTCTCGGATGGTTTCAATAACAAGTAACAGGGAACGCTAGGTGTGAGTGGCTTCATCTAATCTAACTGCGAGTTCCCAGGAAAACTGAATCGGTCAGTGTTACTTTGGACTTATTTCTTATCTTACTTTCCAAATCTCAATCCTCTATCTGAAGAAGGAGGGGAGTGGTTAACTAGATCTTCTCTGAAGTAGTATGAACTCTTCCTAAATGTCCAGTAGAAATAAATGTTCCCAAGGTAAAAACTTGTAGATTAATAAACAAACAAACAAAAAAACCTTGTAGATAATTGAAGAGGGGCAAACTTAGGAGAGATTTTGTATTTGTACTTAGGGTCTCTGTGAAACCTGGGCTTCCAGTGCATGAGTGAAGAGTTTTCAAGAAGTAGGAAGAATTCTTTCTTACTTGTCCTCTTGTTCAAAGTCCTTGTCTTTTTAGAATAAGTTCATTAAAGACAACCACAAGTGTTCAACAAATGCAATATTCTTGTGCTCACCTCTCAGTGAAGCCCACCTTCCAAATATATAAAGAAAAGCACTTTGCAAATACAAACACAGACCTACTTCACAACTTCTTTTTTTAAAAAAAGGCTTATAGAATTAAAATTTTACAAAGACTGTAGGAGAATCCATCGACTAACTTACAAATGTTCCATAATCTTTATATAGTTGATAAGGCACTATACTTTTATTAGGGCTCAGTTAGATTTAAAAACTTTTCTATTTACAGGCTCACATAATCAATTTAATAAAAGAGTAATTTAATGCAAATGTTTGGCATCCTACCAGAAAGACCATAAGGCTATTGTCAAATCAGTTAAATTTCTGTTACAAGAGTAAGGGTGGCCATCTGCTGTGGTTGCCCAAGAAATAAACATATTTCAAGATGCAAAGACATGTCAGTCTCCCCCTTTAGATCTCTCAGCAGGCATCTTGGGTGTAGATAATGTGGGTCTAATATTTTGTACTTAAACT
Organism: Nesogale talazaci; assembly: GCA_004026705.1. Taxonomy (NCBI): domain Eukaryota; kingdom Metazoa; phylum Chordata; class Mammalia; order Afrosoricida; family Tenrecidae; genus Nesogale; species Nesogale talazaci. The sequence goes on from PVJH01030023.1 coordinate 16,295, forward strand.
AAACTTTAAATAGGCAAGAGCTATTAGATTGTAAATAATCTGTGTTTAAATATTACGGACAGGGGCTGAGCCCTGGTGGCATAAGTGGTTGAGTGCAGGACTGCGGACCGCGGGTTTGGCGGTTCAAATCCAGCAGCGGCTCTCAAGAGCAGCACTGGGTAACTCCCATGACCACCAGAGGCAGTGATGCCCCCCCCCCCAAAAAACCCCAAAACACACAAAAATAAATATTACGGACAGTGTCGTAGATGAATTGTATTCTCCCCAAATGGTGTCCTTTTGGCTGGATCATGATGTAATCTAATATGATCAGTGAATCTGTTGTCAGGAGATAAAGTGGAATGTCTCACCCTTACTCAGACCATAGTCCTGAACCCGTGCAAAGAGAGCTTCCTAAGAGTGTGGCCGGCAGGCATTGCCCTTTTTAATATTACAAATGATAATGGAAGAGATAAACAAGCAGAGAAGGGAGGAACTGATTGCTCCTGAGAAAGAAGAACTAGGATCAGGGCATGTTCTTTGAATTTGGGGTCTTGTGCTGAGAACTTTCTCGATCTTGGGGATAATTGAAGCCAAGACACGTGAAGATTTCCAAGGAGCACCAAGCCAACAGCTGTTGAAGGGAAACAAGGACCTGCACAGAGCCTGCCTCTAGAACTGCTGCCTGAAGTCAGACTTCCCGCCAACTAAACTGTGAAAACGTATGTTCGTGTACGAAAGCCATCCATTTGTGGCATTTCTGTCACAGCAGCCCTACATAAGCAAGATGGACAGTAATCTCTGAATGTATGCTGTCTTCCTAGAAACTTCGATGGGAAAATGATTCGCTTTAAGTAAATCCAGCAAACAAGGAATATGCCCTTGCTCCAGGTTCTGAGACATGTAGAGAAAGGAAGCCCTTAAGGAGCTTCCCTTTTAATGGAGGATATAGATACTCATCAGGTCCAGGGGTTATGCAAGTGGTCAACACACACACTCTGCCTAAAAGTCGGAAAGTTCAAGTCAATCTTATAAGGCAAGCTAAGAGTTCTACTTCCAAATTAGACCATGAATACACTCTAGAGCAAAGGCATTTCCTGATACCGTGTGTGTGTGTGTGTGTGTGTGTGTGCGCGCGCGCGTGTGCGTGCGTGTGCACGCGCGCGCGCAGGGGAAGTGGGGTGGGGGTGGGGTGATAAGTTGGGAGTGACTCAGTGGCAACAGATGTTGCCCATATACCCATATTTACCTATATAAAGCACATAGTTATCTTACTGGCCCAAATTAAGGCTACTAGAGTACTGTTATTACTATAGGTAGGTCTTGGCAAAGGTCTCCCCACATTTGACAGTCAAGGTGTGTTTTAAAGAAAAAATATCTTTCTTATGAAAAAGAATATTAAGAACCAACACATAGACAGAAGAGTGTGCGTTTTATTCAGAAAACAGAAATTGGTTCTCTTTGACTTCATACATTTTTTTTTTCTGAGGCTAAAGTTCAAAATCTTATATAGGAACAGTATTGGTTATCTTCCCTCCCCTGTTCCCCTCTCCCACTGCCCCACCTCTCACCCTGACACATACCTGGTGTGCTAGACTGGGTTGTAGAGAGAAACATAACCCGTGATATATATATATATATATATATATATAGTTATATATATATATATATATATATAACTTTATATCAAGAAAGCATCCTAGTCCAGTCCAACCCCAGCCCATAGCTTTGATGCTAGCCAGGACCCTCTTTAGACTCATGGAGCTGATCCTGAAGATGCAGAAAGGGGAAACAGGGAGATCAGAGGGTACCAAACTAACTAAACTAGAGTTCTCTACGTTTGCACTCATAAGGAAACAAACACAAAGTCCCCAAAGCAGGAAAATAGGAGAGGAGGGAGAAGGTCCCATTGTCTCGCTGGTAAAAGGCCACATCCCCAAGTAGGCATCATGAATCTGTGACCTGATTGATAGGTTGCACTCCACCCCTACACATTCACACAGATGCATGTTGACATCAAAATCTAACTGCAACATCTGGATTTTATTTACTTCTTCTCTCCAACCCCCCTTAGCTGATGTGAATGGAAGGAGCTGATTGTGCAATGCCATAAATACCATGCAAGGGAGTTTCGACTTTGAGTTATGTCTTTACAACATTTTGCTTCATAGGGAATAGAGAATGATTTAAAAGTTAATATTTAATAAAGATGCTCAAACATTAGAAAATAAAAAATAGAGTGAACTTCTATGAGCCAATCACTCACATTAAATACTTACAAAGATTTTTGTCAGCGTTCTTCCTCTACAATCTTTTGTCAAAGTATTTCCAAGAAAGTCTTAGATCTCCTGCTATTTCTACATATTTCAATATGCATCTCTAAAAGTATAAACATTTCCCTTTTTTAAAAAAAGTGACACTATTACACCAAATTCATCAGTGTAAACAAATACCCCATCCATATAAAAATTCCCTAGTTAGGGCTGAGCCCTGGTGGCGTAGTGGTTGTGCGCTGGACTGCGGCCCACTGGGACGGAGGTTCAATTCCAGCAGTGGGGTTGGGCCTCCTACTCCCACCACCAGAGAGCAATGATGCCCCACCCCCCAAAAAAAATTCCCTAGTTATCTCACAAGTATCTTTTTACATTTGTTTTATTTGAATTATATTCAAAACGAAGTCCACATGGGAAAAGTGATTGCAAAAGCACTTACGTCTCTTTTAATTGACAGTATTCCTCCCCACCCCAGCTAGGTTTTCTTTGCACCATTAACTTGTGGAGAAAACACATCAGTTCCTTAGAATGCTCACAATTCTGAATTGGGTTTAACAGCTTTCCTCTAGCGTCTATATATTTTTTTTAATTTTATTTTTAGGCATCACTGCCCTCTGGTGGGAGTGGAAGGTCCAGCCTTGCTGCTGCTGGACTTGAACTGCCAAGCCAGTCGGCCGCAGTCCCGCACTCAACCACTACGCTACTAGGGCTCAGCCCGCGTCTATATTTCTTATAATGGCAATTACCCAATGTCTGCTTGTCCTACATATCTTAATAATAATGCTAAGATTGATCAGTGGGTACAGCTTGATTCCTCTACCATGAATTTTCCCATCCACCTAATTGTTTCATTCATAGATGACTTTTGCTTGTATATTTCATTAAGGGTTGTAAAGTGGTGACTTTCTAATTTTATCATGTTTTCCACACTTTTTTTTTACCTCCACACTTTTCACTTCTAATTTTTCTTTTTTTTTGGGGGGGGGGGCATCACCGGGTGGGTGTAGGAGGCCCAGCCTTTGCTCCGTGGAGCTGGAATTGAACCTCCATCCCAGTGGACCGCAGTCCCGCGCACAACCACTACACCACCGGGGCTCAGCCCCACCTCTAATTTTTCACTCAAGAATTTTTTTTCCTGTCACAAGTAGAGCTATTTAGATTATCCTAAAGATAGCTGATAAATTGTTGTTGGATACCATCAAGTCTCTTCCAACTTATAGTGTCCCCATGTAACAGGATGGAAGTGTCTCATAAGGTTTTCTTGACAGCACTCTATGAAAGCAGATGACCAGGTCCCTGGCCACAGAGCTTCTGGGTGAGTTCTGATGACCTCAGTTAGCAAGTGAGTGCCTAATCATTCTGGCAATGAGATTCCTTACTGTTGATGAAGGAAAGGCAATATTTCTTGAAAGCCAATTTTCAGAGTACTACTTAAAAACAATTAAAAAATTGTCAAATATAGCACAAAAGCACATGGAACAGATCAATACCTATAATTTATCTATTTATAGCTATCTATAAGTCTATAGATATCAATATCCAGAACTTATGTAAGGAAACATACTTGTAACCATCATCAACTCACTGCTATCAAGTCAACTATGACTCGAAGTGATTCTAGGAGACAGGGTGGAAGTGGCCCTGTGAGTTTCAGAAACCAACTCCCTCTTTTTCTAAACAGTTTTATTGGCTCTTCATCCACATGTCACATAATTCAATGATTTGATCATATCAAGAATAGTTGTGCATCATTACCACAATCAATGCTAGAACATTTTATTCTTCCTTATGCTTGGTTATTCATGTATGTATTCTTTTACTTTACTTTTTTTAAAAAAGATAATTTTATTGGGGGTTCTTATAAAAATCCATACATCAATTTGTGTTAAGCATACTTGTACATATGTTGCCATCATCATTTCCTAAACATTTACTTTCTATTTGAGACCTTAATATCAGTTCCTCTTTTTTTCCTCCCTCCTCAATGTAATTATTTTTTAAATTGTGGCAAAAATAAACACAACAAACATTTTCCAATGTAACAACTTTTACATGTATAATTCAGTGGCATTGATTATACTCTTCATGTTTTACAATCATTTTTGATAGCCTTTTCCAAATTATTCCACCATCATTAACATTAATTCAATGCTCACTAAGCAAAAACTCTGTTTCCTTCACTCATGGTTACCATAGGCCAACTTTGGCCCTTCCTTCCTTCCTTCCTTCCTTCCTTCCTTCCTTCCTTCCTTCCTTCCTTCCAAGTAGTTTTCTTGATGTAGTACTCATATCATACACTTCTATAGTTAAATCACTTTTAAAAAGACTTGTATATACATCATCACAATCAGTTCTAATGCTCCCTCCCACTTACCACATTCATTGCTTGCTACCCAAATTCCTTCATCCTCTCCACCACTCACCACCCCCTCCAATCCTTGATAATAATTGAATCACTTAGTCTTTATTCATCCATTCTGTGGTAGTTACATAATCTCTTGAGGATATTAAGAATGAAAGAATGGAGTTTAGCTTGTCAAAACAGCCTCCTTGTGTGTGTGGCCTTCTTATGAGGATTCTGGAAACTTCCTCTCTTTCTCCCTGTAGAAGGGCCACATGCTCTCTCTGCTTCACCTTCCTGTTTACAAGCCACATGAAGGCATGCTGATGACAGCCAGAGTCCAGGAGATGTGTCCACCACCATTGGATCCACAAGATTTTGCACCCACCAGCCTTTTATCCCCCTGTATTTTGCATCATTGTATGTGAGTGCATGAGTCTAAATAATGATTTACGGACTAATATTGGACTGATGGGCTAATATCAGATTTACGGACTTGATTTTGGACTGGACTGGGATGTTTTCTTAATATACAACTACTCTTTGATATAACGCTTTCTCTTACACAAATGAGTGCCTCTGGATTTGTTTCTCTAGTCAACCCAGCTTAACACACATTTCTTCTGTATTTCAAAAATTGGGAAATCCAACAGAAACAAAAAAAAATAAGATGACAAATAGAAAATAATAATCGGAGGGAAGAAATCAATATAGTGTCTAAGGAGAATCATCCACCCAATACTCCTGTTACTGGATTGGAAAATTGAGAAGTAAGGAACCCAATATTGGGAGGTACTAGAAATAGAATTCAAATATACTAGGGTCTGTGATTCAGACTTCCTTCTGTAATTTCCACCCACTTCCTTCCTTATTGGGAGGGTTTGCCAAGACACTCTAAATTCCCCGAGTCTCCTGTGGACTCTGCTAATCCCTCTCCAGGTTCAGTGAATGGTGCATATCCCCCCTTTTTGTGCCCAAGTTCTGAGACCCATAGCATGTAGTAATTTCCTTAGACTGCTGTCTAAAGGTGCTCGTAATCCCAGGCTTACAGAGAACCTCCAAGATCTAGCCACACGAGCTCACACAAGAGTTCCTCTCTCTGCTACCCTCCCCACTCCTTCATTCACAGGTTTTGCATCCCTCCTCCCTGGCCAGGAGTAGAGGGACTACATTGCTCATGCCCTTTCCCCCTCTCCCCTCTGCACCTGGCAGGATGGGTAACAATAGATAGGTAGACACTAATTTGCTGCCGCTGGAGAGCCCCTGGGAATTTACCAGGCCGAATGCAGGTCCCCAGAGCACAACCTGCGATCTGTACAGGAGAGTCGGGAGCACAGGAGAGCAGCTAGGAGAATTCAGACCCAGTGGGTCCCAAACCCACTCAGCTAATCTGGTTCCCAGGACACCCTGCAAGTCCATTATAAACAATAACAAAACAAAACAAAAACTTGAAAAAAGCTTTCAATCCAAGTCCAGCTTCTTTTGTGTAACTTTGAATGTAAGCCAGCTTACAATTACATTACATTACATTAACAAAACAGGCAGAACAAAGATTCCCCAAACCCAACCTACAGGCCATGCAGGAGAGAGCCAGGAGTGACACAGCAAGGAAACCAGGAGAATTCAGAAACCAGTGAACCCCACATCCAGTTGGCCAATCTGGGGGACAGAGTGGTGCAGTTCTGATACCAGAGCATCCTAAAAACTCCTTAAAAAACAAACAAAACATTTTTATTCTTTCCTTTGCATACTTTAAATATAAGCCAACATAGCCTGGTTCATTAACATAGCGTTAACAATAAAACAAGAAAAGTCAACAGGAGCTAAAAACCACAGCCCAGACCCAAAATTGGATCAAAGAATCTTTGAAAGGCTGTCAGAAGACCACATAAAAACCAGGCATGTAACAATAAAAAAAAAAGACCATATAAAAACAAGTCAGTAGAACAAGCCTTCCACTGAGTAAGTCATTGTCATACTCCACACCACTAAGCTACTTAGGTAGGTGACAGGATTAGACCCCTTACCCTCTCCCCTGCCCGCCCCCCCCAGCACTAGGCCACTTCCACCATTCCCATCCCCTCTGACCCAATTATGACTGGAACACAGCTCTTGAAGCATACCAGAAACCAAAGCATCCCCATAGTCTGAATCTCACTCATTCGATGATATCCTGTAAGACCACAAAAGAGTAAAACATCATACCACCAAAAACTGTCCCTACATTATATGCAGAGTCATCCAGGGACTCTGGTGGATCTATTCAGTTTCTTGGGTGGGAAATACCTTGGTTCTTGGCTTCACATAAGAAAGAATTCATGCTGAAGCCTGGTTTGTGATCCAAGTGGGGTTTTATAAAAGAGAGAAGTTTCAGGTTTTATAGTCACTGAACATGCACAACCTTGTGGGACTGCACACCCACACATGGTAGTCTGAGGCCAGAGAGACAGTGGCATGGCCAAGCAGGAACAGGGCAGGAAATGAAGGGTGAAGAAGAAGGTGAAGAAGGACACAGGGGGTTCTCTGGCTGAGAGGTATGATCAAAGGTCTTGGCTGACAGCAGTCACTGAGTTACACTCACCTGGGCCCCACCTGGCTTGAGTTTGAATTGGCACATGCCCAGTAGTCATTATGGTTGACTAAGGGCTTGCCTGATTCTCTGCAGCACCCTTCTGTAGGGGGTCTTCAGGTATAGAGGGGGGCACCACCTGTCCCTAACCTGCTACTAACAGATCTACTATACTCTCCTACCCCAACCACAATAACCTCTGGAATCCATTTCCTTCACATCAGTAACACACAATCTCCTGCAAATATACCAAGTAAAACTGCAGGTTTCTATGGAGAGAGCCAGCATGCAGGGAGACAGAGATGCAAATTGAACTTGAAGCATGGCTAGCTCCAAATAGTTGTTGATGCTAGTAACATTAGCTTTGGAGAAAGAAAACACAGGGCTCCTTTCTCTGCCACAGGAATTGGGACTTATCACATCAGGGTTACATGGCGTGGTAGTCACCTTATCAGGTGTCAGTTTGAGGATGAAGGGTGTAGGGGTAGAGGTTAGCCGGTAAATCTGGAGAGAGCCAATGAGACCTCTGTGTGGTCTTGGCCTTCTCCTGAGAATTCTGGGAAATCTGATACTTCCTTCTTGGAGGCAGGAGACACTCTCAATCTCAAGTCACTCCCGTGGGGATGCTATGGATTTGTTTCTCTAGTCTACCCAGACTAACACACTCGGCAATCTTTCCTGATCCTTGAAAGGTAGCCAGGGAACACAGGGTTCCTTTACCCTGACAGAAGGTCAGGTACTTCTGAACATTAGTCCCATCTCACAGGGGCACCCCTAACAATAGCCGATATCAACCTTGAAGAGGAGAGGAGACCTCAAACTTGTGCCACAACTAACTACAAAGGGGCCTTCTACTATAAAGACAAATAAAGGACTGCACTCTTTCACTAATATACCCACCACACACCCCAACTACCACATCTAGTACCTCCTTCCTATACCTCAAAAATACCTATTCTCCACCAACTTACCAATTAAATACATATCCCCACAACCCTCGGCACCCAGTTCTCCGTGAAAGCCAGTCCACCTGTGTGTGAATGGCCTGCCCAGTGCCACTCTTGCTGCTTGCAACAGATCTGGCACTATTGCTAGTGATTGGAACATGTGACCAGTCTGTGCAGCAGTCCCTGGAATAGCTTCCTCCCCGTGAGTGCCGATTCACACTGTATGCAAGTGGCCTGCCCAGGACCACTTTCGCTGACCTCAATCAACCCGCCCACCCTGCCTGAGAGAGCCACCCATCTCACCCTCCAAAAAGACTTCTGGCTGTCTATGATCAGAGTAAAACCCCAGTGATATAAAGACAGGTTGAAACTGAAGCACAGGTGCCCAGATAGTTCTTAGAATCATTCCTATTAAACGCTGAGAAAGAAATCACAGAGCTACTGGACTCCCAGGAAAATAGCACTGAGCTCCACCGATACATCACACAGGCAGCAACTCAATCGGCAGCCATTACAAGAATGCAAGAGACCCAAAGCCCATCAATAGGTGAGGTGACATCCTTTTGCAGAGGGGTTACAAGGAGGAGATGAGTCAGTTAAGATACAAGGTAGGAGCTATGAAATATGCAACCTTCCTCTAGTTCCCATGCTGCCTCCCACCCACTATCATGACCCCAATTCTACCACATAAATCCAGCTAGACCAGGAGATGTACAGTGAAGTTGGAAACATGGGAAACTTAGGATAGATGATCCATCAAGACTAGTAATAGGAGTGGTAATACCAGGAGGATGGAGGGATGGAGGAATAGAAAGGGAGAACCAACTTCAGGGATCTACACATAGCCTCCTCTCTGGGGTACGGACAACAGGGAAGTGAGTGTTGGGACACATTTAACAGGGAAGTGAGTGTAGGGACACATT
>PVJH01030024.1:0-25269 GCA_004026705.1 Nesogale talazaci
TTTTTTTTTTTTTTTTTTTTTTTTTTTTTTTTTTTTTTTTTTTTTTTTTTTTTTTTTTTTTTTTTTTTTTTTTTTTTTTTTTTTTTGCTGGTGATAGATATATTTTTTAATGATTTTATTGAGGGCTCTAACAGCTCTTATAACATTCAATACATCATTTGTAGGCACTATATCTTTTCATAGCCAGGAACCATCCACTTTCTTCATCACTTTTGCTTATGCACCCATTTTGTCTTCAGTAATTTTGTTGGGAGAGTGACCATCGCAGACTGCCAGGTTGTTAGAACAAAGTGTGCTCACATTGAGGCAAGGCTTGAGCAGAGGTCAAAAATACAATCACTACCTCAGTGTATTGCCATATAAATATATGTACAAAGGCCATTACATCTATTTTTATGAATAATATATTTACATAGGTACACACCTATGTTTATACCACTATCCACTACTTTGCTTCCTAGATCTTTCCTTTATTTCTTTTTACCTTCTTCCTGCTGCACCATCACGCTCACCCTTTTTCTGCCTCTTAGTAATTCCTCACACCTGGATTACATTACAAACTTTATCCCTGGTTGCCTACATTCAGCATTTATGTTTGTTTTATTTTGGAAACTTTTATATCTACATCAACTTTGGGGTGATATTGTCATGAATGATAAGCTTAGGCTGTTATTATTTGGGGATTTATGTCCAAAGACTTTTTAGTATTTCTTATAAGATTGATAGGGTTTTTACAAATTTTCTAAATGTGTTTATCTATGAATGTCTCAATTTCACTTTTTCAGGCACAATTTTTCTGCGTAAATGCTTTGAGATTGGCAATGATTTTTTTCCAGAGTTTTAGATAACATTCCCTTGCTTTTTTGCCTTCAGAGTTTATGGTGAGAAATCAGAGCTTTTCTTAGATATTCCCCTTTACCACAACATTTTGTTTTCACTCAGCTTCTCAGGATTCTTTTCTCCTTTGGTTTTGGACACTTCCATTATGACATTGTGTAGTGGTGCCCTTTAGAGATCTGTTTGGTGTCAATTTGGCTCATAAGTGTATACCTGTTCATCATTTATGATGGTAGAGGCTTTTCCTTCCAAGAACTCAATATTTTTATCTGTGGCTTTTCTCAATTATGTTTTAGAATAATAATCACATATAAGTTATTCTTTTTGATGGTGTCCCACACAAATTTTAGGCTTTCTTTTTAATTTCTTTCTGGTTTTATCATTTGTTTGCAAGTTAATAATAACATACATATTTTGCAGTCTTCCATTGATTAAATTCTACTCCTTTGGTCATGCAGTGCATCTTCTCTATCTGAAATAATAATATAAATCATATCTGTGTGTGGGCTCTTATATTTCATTTACTTCACCAGTTGTTCTTGTTACATTTTCCTGAATAGTTATAAGATAGTTTTGTTTTCCTTGCTTTTATATAATTTCTCTCAGTCTTTTGACATAATCTAAATACCATTATTTTCCATTATTTATCAAGTAGTCTCAATGATCTCTTTTTCCTTTAAGAAAAGCTCTGATTCTGTATATGTCATTTGTCTGAGCCACTATGTTTTGCCTCCTTGTGAAAACACTAATTACCTTTTGTCTTAGAAACATTGTGTTATTTGCCTTTAATTGATGATTGCATGTTGATGACACCTGATTCCTGCTGGGTGTAATACAGAATGTGAGTTGGTGTGATGTTCTCTGTTGTTTGTGTAACATGACTGATAGTAAGTTTGACATGTGCTTTTCCCTATCTAGTGATGATCAATTTGCATAGAGTGTGGAGCAGCCTTCCCCCAGTAGGTTTGGTAGTGATTCGCCTGGGTGGAGAAAGTTTTCTCTCGTTGGATGAGAGAAGAGGGAAAAAAAGATCAAACAAGAGACCCCAAATTAAATAAAGTTAAGAAAGGAAATAGCCAAACTCCCTACTATTGAGTCAACTCTGACTCACAGAAACACAACGTGGGGCTAATTCTTTGGGTTTCTGAGCCTGTGGATATTTACGTAACCATAAAGGCCCATCTCCCTCCTATGGAGCGGCTGGTGACTTCACACTACTTCTTTGTGCTTAAGCCTGGATCACCACAGAACCAGGAGTCCACAGAATGTCAGCAAAATAAAGTAAGAGGCAAAGAACAACCAAACATTTTAAATAGCAATAAAAACAAATAAGAGAATCAGAAACACAACAAGAAGAAAAAAGGTACACAATAATGAATAATTTAAAAAGAAAAGAAAGAGGAAAATGGGCAGATAAAATGAGAAGAAGAAAGAAACCATGTAGAATAAGTGAAAACAAAGATGTGAAGAAACAAACAAGAAAAAAACAAGAGTAGAAAGATGGGAAGGGGAAAGAAGATACCAATAGAAGAAAGGAAATCAAAGGGGAAGCAAAGAAAGCATTAAAAAAAAAAGCAATGAAATGAAAAGAAAATTTGAAAAGAAAAAAAATGACAAGGGTAAGATAAGACTGAGATAGAGGAAAGCTAGCAGGAATGTGATGTAGAGATAATTCATTCAAACTGTAATAATGGTTGAAGTCCGCTTCTTATTTCTGGAAAAAGAAGTCTTTCTGGTTCAGAGGACAACTGGGAGGAAGGTTTCTTATCGAAACAGAGCAGCTTCCAACAGATGTTTGCTTCTACTTTGCTTTCCGTTAGTCTAATGCATCTTCAGAGGCATGATGGTGCAGCATAAGTCAGTCCTCAGGGATGTGACTTTGACTTCAGATAATGCATGGGCTGTGAAGAGGAGACCATTAGGACTGGCTACTTATATGGTCACTGGAAGGGTGTGAAGAACAAAGGAAGATAGTACTGTTTTACAGCTGGTCAATAGGGTAACATAACGTGTTGGTGCTGAGTGAGCAGAGCTGATTATGGTAATGCCATGTCAAGTCAACTAATAATTCACCTGTTTCCTCCCTGTATGGTTTTATTCCACTTCCTCATTTTAGGTAGTGTTCAGTCCACTTCTCTATCATTTTCTTTCAAGCCCATATTTCCAAGGTCATTAACCATATATTTTTTTCATCTGGTTTTTCATGTGATTATTGTAGAGGGTTTATGTAGTGTGCTTGCCTAGTCTGCCATCTTACCAAAGTTGAGTTTTTTCTTTTTTAATGACAAATCTTTTTTTTTTTTAAATTCATTTTATTGGGGACTCATACAGCACTCATCATAATGTATACATACATACATACATACATACATATGTTGTGTTAGTAGTTACATCTTTTCTGGGATGGGGTGGGATTCTTTTTTTTTTTTTTTTTTGATTTGTGAGAAGTAAGCCAATTTTATAGGGCAAGCAAGTTTAGGCAATTAGCATATCGTGATCTTCAAAATTAACAAGTGAATGGCAGCACAGCTGCAAGTCTGGCTTCAGAGGCCAGGGCTGTTTACAGTTACAAAGGCACAAGACAAATCTTTTTGTAAGGTGTTTTATAGGTTGTAAATGATAATATCTTTCTCTACCACTGTCTTACTGGAACCTTGTGGCACAGTGGTTGCCTATTGGGCTGTGACCCAGTGACCAGAAATGCTAACAATTTGAAGCCACTGGGCTATCTGAGGGAAAGCAATGAGGATTTGTACTTCTATGAAGAAGTACAGTCTCCACTTTAGACAGTGGGAGCTTGTACTCCAAGGAGACAATCAATAATTCTCTCTCATTTAAAGAACTAGGATGTCTCTAAGGTGAACAAGACACAGATAGAAAACCTACATAAAGAAATGGATTGGGGCTCACACTTAATCCTAACTTCAATCTAAAAACAATGAATTGTTAAGGCATGGCCCTGCCATCAAGAATGAAACACAGGAGATATGGGTGATGCAGAACGTGTAGTCGAGAAAGTAAATGGTACCTGGCTCCTAGAAAGAAGAGCATCTGGATCTTACAGGCTTGTCTTCAAACAAGTAGCCAACTAAGTGAGAAATCGTCCTGGCCCATATGGAAGAAGCACACCAACGTGTGTGCTCAAAAGACTGCAAATTATATAATCCAAATCCAAAGAGGGAATGATATCAGAGCTTACATGGTGAAATTATGGATCACAGAGAGCTATCAATAAAAGCCAAAATATAGTTTGCCAACATATATTTGCAGGATCTACACATAGGATAAGTCTGTAATGCTTTCTCTCTTACCATAGTAAGGTATTAGAATAGTCTGATTATCATACTGAGAATGTTTTAGAGATAATTACAGTACACTCAAATGAAAATTTTGACTTGAATGGTGAAAAACTTATCATTTGATCACTGTTTTGACACTCTTTGGATTTGATGTGGTCTTTAAAATTTTCTATTTTTTTTTCTTCAAACTGGGACATGTCTCGCTTATACTTCATTGTGGGTGATAATCTTCTTGACTCTGTTACATATTTTTCTATTTTTGCTATGTGAAACACAGTATGTGTAAAACTAAATAGACAATTTCTTGATTAAGGGTTTCTGGTGCTTAGAGAAGAAGAAGGGGTTAGAGAGAGCTAAAATAAGAAGGAAAAATATGTTTTGAAACTGACTGTGATAGTGATTATATAATATTTCTTGATATGACTGGATTATTGCATGGTATGAAGTCTAGATTATGCTCCTATAAAAATGATGTGGGGGAAAGAGGGGTTTACAGTGTCAGAAAACCAGACACAATTTTCTCCACACCTAACATGTCGCTATGAGCCAACATGGACTGGACAGCAGTTGAGATTTGCTTTTGTTTTTAATCGGTGGGTTGGTTCTATCTTTTTTCTACTGGATAAAATGTTGGATGACTGCATCAGATCAATTAGACATTTAATAAAGTTTTTCTAGTTTCTAATACTGTAAAAATCCCACTTCAAAATCTTAGCCTTTGAAGAGTTATCCATTAGAAACTAAGAATGTTCACCAGAGTTCCTTCCCATGTCATATTCTAAACTCTAATTCATAAAGCATAACAATCCCATTGGGAACAATTCTCTGCTTTTCACTGGATAGCTGCTTGAAGTGCTAACCTAGCTCAGTCTACAGCTTGATAATTCAGAAAATACTCAGTGAAAATTTGACAGAGGTTTTGTGTCTCGTTTGCCTACCCCCTTTTCCTCACTACCTTGAGTCTACATGCTCTAATTTTTTACTCCTTGGTTTTATGAGTGTATTAAAATTTGTACTATTTTCTCTTCCTTTTTGATGCCCATTCATTTATAAGATCCATTTGCCAAATTTTCTATTTCTTGCTTACATCCACAATTAGCAAATGCACCAAGGAAAAAATAGGTGCAGGATTTGTCTTTCCCTAGATTTTCAGTCTTTCAGTTCCATGCTGACTAAATAATTTTCTGAAGCCTTTAAATAAATATTCAAGCATTCATTGATTATAATATTTCTGCCTTTTACCTGAAAGTAAAACTTGTTTTCCATTTCTTTCATGTGTACAATAATTCTAATAATGATGTGAACTTATAAATTGATTATTGCATTCTGACATAAAAATCAAATGCTAAATTATAATTACCCTTCATAATTTTCAGTGACCCCCGCAAACTTCACATTTTCACATTGTATAAAAATTACAGGCAAAATTAATAGCACTGATATAACCGATGTAGCCATTATAAATTTCATCATATCCTTATAAGTCATCTTTAACTTGGATATAATGATACCTCCCAGTAACTGGCCAATTCCACTGCCTGGTAATAAAATAAGTCCTAAAGCAAAGAAGGAGGGAAAAGAGAAGAAAGTTAGAAAATAATATTACAATAAAAAATAAAAACAATTCTCATCAAGTTGATTCTAATAGAGATTCCATAGACCAGAGTAGAGCCACACTCCGCAGAGAGCCTCATCTTTCTCTGACAGAATAGCTGGTGGTTTGTAACTGCCCATTCTACAGCTCACAGCCAAATGCTCTACCCATTGTGCAATCAGAGTAATCACTAAACTATAGTGATTATAGCTGAAGATAATACCTTACTGGCTTCAAATTGATTTGGACTCATAGTGAAAGGGGAGAAATGCCCAGTGGAATTTTGAGACTGAAACCCTTCATATGAGTAGAAACCTTCATCTTTCTCTTGCAGAGTGACTTGAAACTACTGACCTTGCAATTAGAAGTTCAATGCATAAGCACTAAGCCACTACAGCTCCTATAATGATAAGTCAAGTAGACCCATACATTAATGCAATCCCCACTGCTCCAAACACGTCACCTTCATAGACATAAATTTTAAAAAAACTGCACAGCATGTTGTTGAATTGAACGGGAAACAAAAACCTATAAGTGGGACTGAAGTGACAGGTGTGCTGTTGCTGCGACTCTGGAGGGTGGAGTTGGACTTCCCTGTGGGTTTCCAAGACTAAGCTGGCATGCATGGGGAAAGCCCCGGGTTTCTCCTGGGAGTAGCAGGTCAGGAGATTCAAATAGATTCAAACTGCCACCCTCAAAGTTAGCAGGGCAAAGTGCAACTTCTAAGCCACCAGGGTTCGAATAATTGAGTAGTAGGGCCTAACCAAACACACAAAAAAATCCAAAAACATGAATAAAGCAGAGATAAAACATACTGAAAACTAAAAATTGATTATCTGCCTAGATTTATGTCTTCTATAACAGTAGACGTGGCTGCCTGCCAAGAGGTCAGAGAGACTTTATACCAACAATTGAATTAAACCACTCTTTAAGCATATAACAATAGAAATATTCTGTGATCTGTAAAAGCAGAATGTATACAATGTGGTCTTTTATTTAAGCATGAGGAATTAGAAAGCAGCAACCAAAAGAAAAAGTAAAATGATGAGAATACAGTTAGAAAATAATCAAAGAAGTTGTCCTTTTTGTTATGTGTCATTGCATCAGTGCTAACCTATGCTTACCCAATGCACGAGAATTGACCATTGCCTAGTTCTGCACTGTACACACAGTGATGAAAATACTTAAGCCCATGGTGGCAGCCACTGGGTCAAGCATTCTCCTTGAATGCTGCCCCTATGCTTTATTAAGCATGATGTCCTTCTTGAGGGACTGGTCTCTCCCGAAAATATGTCCAAAGTCCATGAGATGAAAACTTGGCATTCTTGCCTCTAAGGATTTCTCTGGCCCTTCCAAGACACTTCAGTTTGTCCTTTTAGCAACCCATGATACTTTCAATATCTTTCTCCAGCTCCACAATTAAAATGCAATAGTTCTGCATCCCTCCTCCTTATTTAATGCCCAACTTTCATATGCATACTGATAAAAGGCAACCGAAAATACCGAGGCTGGAGTCAGATGCACTGTATTCATCAAAATCATATCTTTGCTTTTCAATTCTCTGAAGAGGCCTTGTGCAACAGATTTACAAAGTGGAACACATTTTGATCTCTTGACAGATACTTCTAAGAGCAGGAGTGCTCACACTTTTTTGGCATGCAAGATACTTATAAAATGCTCAAGTCAAAATGATCTACCAAGTACAAAAATGAAAACATTTATTTATTTAGTGCATTAATTCATAAATGCATTGAGAATTCATTATATGTACAATATATGTTTACGTGCCTTGCATAACCGCATGAGTCCAAATTGCACAACACAACACAATTAACAATGCGCAATTTTTGTCTTTACCTGAGTTTACTCTGATGACTTGCACTGAATGAAATGAGTTAGGGATGCATAGTATGGATAGCCAGCCTCAAGCACACTTCCAAATTATCCTCAGTCCTGGTGGAATGGTACTTGCATTTCATGATCTTTATGTGGGAAAAGGCTGACTCACATAAATAGGCAGAGCCCAATAACGCAATCAAGGAGGTAGCCCATCTTCTCCTATTTGAGAACTTTCCCTCTGTGAGAAAGTTCCAGAACTGTTCATGTGCTCTGGACTTCAAATGAATGTCAACTTGTAGTGTCAAAATATCATCTTCCAGTCCAGAAGAGCTGAAGTGAAACAGAGTTACAATTTTTGATGCAAGTGAATCAACCTCAGCATCTTCCCCAAAAGGATGAATGTAGTCACTGGCTGGAGCAAAGAAAAGTCTTAAAAGCATTTAGTCCAATTGCTTGACAGCTAAGATTGCATCAGATTGGCTGTGCTGTATATCACTTAAATGAAGGAAATAATGATAGGCTTACATATATTTTTTAATTCTATGCGATCTACCCACACTGTATTTGTGATCAGCTATTAGATCACAATCGACATACTGACCACCCATGTCCAATAGCAAAGCATATGGATCCATTCTCCATTTATCACTGTGCTACTTTTGGTACAGATGCAAAATGTTTGGTCTTCTTATATTGAGTTGTATTCTGTGCTGAAAGCTGCAATCCATGGCTTCCTCAACAAGAACTGTAAGTCCTCCTCTCTTTTATCAAGCAAGATTACATCATCGTACATCATATATTTATAAGCCTCATGCAGATGTCACATTCTTCACCATAAAATCCAGATTTTCTGATGATTTTCTCAGCATATAGATTGACATAGTATGGCCCTGACACATAGCAACCCTGATTTTAAACCATGCAGTATTCTCTTGTACTGTTCTCACAGTTGTTTCTCTTTAATGAAATACTTTTATTGTGGGCTCTTACATCTCTTATCACTATCCATACAAGCATCCATGTGTCAAGCACATTTGTACATATGCTGTCATCATCATTTTCAAAGCATTATCTCTCTACTTGAGTCCTTGATATCAGCTCATTTTATACCCTTCCTCTCCCTCTCTACCTCCCTCATGAACCCTTGATAAGTTATAGATTATTTTCATATCTTACATCTCCTCTATTGCCCTTCACTTTTTTCTTGTTGGTCCCCCTGGGATGGGGTTATATGTTGATCCATGTGATCAATCCCCTCTTTCTCCCTCCCTCCCCCACCTTCTTCTTATGCTCTTGGTATCTCTTTTCTCATTGTTGGCCCTGAGGGTATTACCTATCCTGGATTCCCCTTTTAGCAGACTTTTATCTGTAGCAATGTTCATGTCCTAGTCTAATTGGATGGTAAGGTAAAATTGAGGTTATGATAGTCAGGGAAAGGAAACATTAAGTATCTAGAGGAAAGCTGTGTGTTTCATCAGTGCTATTCTGCATCCTGACACTTCTTTGTGACACTTCTGTGAGAGGATGTCCAATTGTCCACAGATGAGCTTTGCGTTGCCATTCCAGATACCACCACTCCTCCCCACCCCCCATTCACATTGAGTGTAATTTTGTTTGGGCTCTTAGATGCATAATATCTGATCCCATCGACACTTCATGATCAAACAGGCTGGTGTGTTTCTTCCATGTGGGCTTTGTTACTTCTCAGCTAGACGACTTCTTGCTTATCTTTAAGCCTTCAAGACCCCAGACGCTATATCTTTTGATAGCCTAACACCATCAACTTCCTTCACCACACTTGCTTAAGCACCCACTTTGTCTCCAACAATCCTGTCAGGAAGGTAAGCATCACAGAATGCCAAGTTGCTAGAAGTAAGTGTTCTTATATTGAGGGAGTGTCCAATGCCCATCAGCAAACATAATTAACATATAGACATAAGTACATAGATATGTTCCCCTCTCATAATATATAAATATATTGACATGTCTACATGCCAGTGTTTAGCCTCAATAAATACCCTTTGTCTCTTGGTTCTTTCCTCCATCTCCTTTCACTTTCCTCTTGTCCCACCATCATGTTCAATCTTCATTCCGGTTTAGTAATTCTTCACTCTTACATTGGTTTTGATTAAGCCCCACTAGATATGCTATGACCTTCTCTCCAATGATTTTAGTTGACTTGTTATCCTCTTGTTCCTGGTTGGTTTCCTACTCCCTTCCTTTCTCTCACCTCCTCTTCTTCCACATGATGTCGAGAACCATGGGTCTTATTTTTATCATCTCTGAATTGTTTATCCCACCTATCTTATTTAGATAGACTTGAAGAGACATTAATAAGAGCAAAACCCAGGCAAAGCCAAACATAACAACAAAGGAAGTAAGAAAATCAACAAAAAAATAACAACAGCAAAAATAAAGTCATATCATTATTGCCGTTGGACCTCCATTGAAGTACTCCCTTAATACAAGAATACTTTGTTGTATTAAACTGGCATTCCATGATGCTCACCTTCCCAACACAATCTCTAAAGACAAATGTGGGTTCATAAGCAAATGTAGTGAAGAAAGCTGATGGTGTCTGGCTATCAGAAATATAGGTCTGGGGTCTTAAAGGCATGAAGGTAAATGTATTAGTGTGGGTAGACTAGAAAAACAATTCAAGCACGCATATGTATATGAGTTTTATACAAAGGGTAATTGTACATTAAGAAAGCATCCCAAATCAGGCCTGTCTGAACCCATAAGTACAAAATAAGTCCATATGTCCAATACTAATCCATAAAGTGGTGGGGCAGGCCCGATGGTCCTCTCTGTGAGTTGTCTGCTCTGAACAGGAATATCATTCTCAGGGCTTGGTGGGTCAGGATATATTCTCCTCCCTCTCCATCCCTCTTCATTCCTCCTGTGTGCTCTGTACTCTAATCTAATGTGCCCCTCTCCCCAAGCTATAGCTTCAGTGCTATTTTATGAAGTGCATTCTTTTTTGGGGGGCGGAGGAGGGGTGTAGGGGAATGTCCACATAGTTGGAATTGGGGTCAGCAATACAGACCTCTATTGGTTCCCTGATACATGTCAGCATATTATATTCATATCTTGGTGCATCGAGTTGATGTCTGTTCTCTCTCTCCTTCTGCTTCTGCATCTCCTGATCCATATATGTATGAGTTCCATAGAAGCAGAATGAAGTGGTCTGGAATTCCCATTCCTTTAAGGTTATCCATTGGTTTAGGTTCTTTAATGGTCGACATAGTTGAATGCATTGCCATTGTTAACAAAATACAAGTAAACATCTTTATGGTATTATCTTTCAGCCAAGATCCATCTGGCATCAGCAACAATATCCCTTGTTCCACATCCTCTTCTAAATCTGGTCTGAACCTCTGTCAGTTTATAGTGAGCCATCATTATTGGATGATCTTCAGCAAAAGTTTGTTTGAATGTGATATTAATAATATTGTTCTATAACTAGACCCTCTGGTGGATTATCTTTCTTTGAAATGGGTACAAATATTGGTCTCTCCCAGTCTGTTAGCCAAGTAGCAGTGTTCCAAAGATCTTGGCATATGAATGTTTCCAGTATTTCATCACTTTTTGAAGTGCTTCAATTGGTAGTGCATCAAGCCCTGGGATCTTGTTTATATGTAAAACTTTCAGTGCTGTTTGAACTTCTTCCTTCAGCACCATCTGTTGTTGCTTTTATACAACCTTTGAAATTGGTGGAATGTCAGCCAGTTATTTTTGGTATAGTAATTCTATATATTTTTCCATCTTCTTTTGGTGCTCTGGCATCATTTAATATTTTCCCAACAGAATCTTTCAATATTGCAACTAAAAGCTTAATTTTTTTTCATTTAGTTTTGAGTAAAGGATATGCTGGGTGTTTTAATCCTTTTTTGGGGTTTCTAACTATAGGTCTTTGCACTTTTCTTCATAATATTTGATTTCATCTTTTATAGTTGCCCTTTGAAATTTTCCATTCTGCCCTTTGACCATATCATATCTTCCATTTCCTCTAGCCAATCTATGATTAAGAGCAAGTTTCAAAGTCTCTTCTAATGGCTGCTTTTATCTTTATTTTCTTCCCACTTAATGCTCTTTACTTTTCCCTTTGAATGATATTCGTCATATCCTCCCAAAGCTCATCAGGTCTTGTGTCATTAGTCAGCCTTGCAGCAATACTGTTCATGAGATGTTCTCAGATCCAAGGATATATTTTTACTCTCACGGGTTTTCATTTTCTTCAGCCTGGTTTTTAGGTGCTGACATTG
Source organism: Nesogale talazaci (assembly GCA_004026705.1). Lineage (NCBI taxonomy): Eukaryota > Metazoa > Chordata > Mammalia > Afrosoricida > Tenrecidae > Nesogale > Nesogale talazaci. The sequence goes on from PVJH01030024.1 coordinate 11,838, forward strand.
CACTTCTTCATCATCTCTTCTTGTAGGTGAAATCAATTTGATTTCTGCTTATTCCATGAAGAGAATTCTACATGTTGTTGGGGGAAAGTTTTTGTGAACAAGTCGTTGGTTTTGCAAAATTCTGTGATGTGTTCTCCAGCTTCATTTCTATTACCTTGTCCATATTTTTGAACTATATTCCTTCCTCTTTGTTTCCAACATTTGCCTTTGAATTGCCAATAATTATCAAGTCATTCCTTGCGTATTTGAGCCATTTTCAATGGAAGATACAGGCTGAATTCTTCAAAATACTCTTCAATAATGTCGGTGGTTGGTGCATACATTTGAATAATATTCATATCACTGACAGATTTGCACTTCATGACATATCTTAAAATTCCTTTTTTTTTTTTTTTGTGGGCATCACTGCCTCTGGTGGTCATGGGCGCCACCCAGGTGCCGCTGGATTTGAACCGCCAAGCCTGCGGACTGCAGTTCCGCACTCAACCACTTATGCCACCAGGGCTCAGCCCTAAAATTCTTTTTTTAAGGATAAATGTTATGTCATTCTCCTAGATTGTGTCATTCCCAGAAGAGGAAACCACCTTATTTTATAATTCAAATGGCCAAAACGGGTCCATTTCAGTTCAGCAATGCCTAGTATATCAATCTCTATATGTTACATTTTATTTTAGTGATTATGACTTGGACTGCTAACTCATAACAGTGCAGAACTATCAGCCACTCAGCTTTTCTAGCCCCCAAAAGAGTGACTGTCACAAAAACTCACAAGGGCAGTACTGTCTACAGCAGTGGTTCTCAACCTTCCTAATGCCATGACCCTTTAATACCTCATGTTTTGGTGACCCCCTTCCATCATAAAATTTTTTTTGTTACTTTATAACTGCAATTTTGCTATTGTTATGAATGGTATGCCCCAGTGAGAGGGCTATTTGACCCCCAAATGAGTCACAACCCACAGGTTAAGTACAACTGGCCTAGAAGATGGCCTGAGTCAGCATTATCTAAATGGCAATGAGGTTGTTTTTGCTTTTGTTTTGGCAATTTTTTGAGATTCATACTTTGTGCATTCCAAGTTCTGTTTAGTAGTGATTTTTTGCTCTTTCTTCTCAATTTGAGTTGGTCTCATATGCAAATGAAGATATCAAAATGAAGATATCAAATGAAGATTTCACTGGTGTGACTCTACTATGGCCATCTCTATTTTGAGAAAGTAGCTCCCTCTAAGACACATTTCAAGTGCCATTTATCCAAAGGGTTTCATCTTCTAGCACTATTCTGAGAATGTTCTGCTCCCCCTTATGAGGCCCTCAGAATCTGACCCAGGGCTCATGCTATACATAAGTTTTCCAGCAGCCAATTCCCCAGAAGTGGGCAGCTAATTACTTCTTTGAAGTCTGTTTTTAGTCTTTTTTTAAATTTAGGCATCACTGCCCTCTGGTGGTGGGAGTAGGAGGCCCAGCCTTTGCTGCTGTGAGCTGGAATTGAACCTCCATCGCAGTGGGCCACAGTCTCGCGCACAACCACTATGCCACTGGGGCTCAGCCCTGTTTTTAGTCTTAAGTACCCATTGAAAACTGTCCACTTTCAGTGGCCCTGCTGGAATTTGAAATGTCAATTACATAGCTTCCAGGGTTAAGGCACCATGCAAGTCACCACAGCATGACAAACTCACAGGTAAATATTGATATTAGACTTAATTAAATGTCATATATAATAATTGTGTTTAATACTACACTTGTGATTAGTTGAGTGACCAACAAAGTATGCAATCATAGAAAAATTCATAATCATAGTCTTCAAATCCAAACTGTGTCATATTTTTTATTTCTAAGCCACCCAATTTGGTTATGATGTGCTGTTTCTGCAACAGCAAAATCAACCCAGGGTTCCTACACATTTTTACATTTGTTTTCCACTTAGTACATTTGTTTTGTGTTGTATTTTTTCTTTTGCTTTTTACTCAGTTTAATTAGAATTTGTTAAATTTGCAACCTCCTTTTTAGAGCCACTTTTCAATATTTAATCTGTTAACACAGAAAATGTATACAATGTCTGAAAATGTGCCCAGGAAATATGAATAAGTCTACTCACAATTGCATCTTTTTGAAGAGTGAAAAGAAATGAAGACATTTTCATTTCACTGAAATGTCAATGGATGGTTTAGGACAAATGAATAGAACCATGGATAAGTAGAATAGTGTTGAATGTGATGGTTAGGGGTAATGTCAAAAAGACATTCCTGGCTATCAGCAGAGTCCAACTTTTCAGTCAGGTGGTAGCCTGATGACATTTCCTTGAGGAAATATATAAGAACAAAATTGAACCGAAACTATTCCTCTTTGCCCCCTTCACACTCCTGTTCTTAAGACTCCATGTTTGCCTAAGGAAGGCCCTATGTGAGACAAGGCCCAGGAGTTCAGCCTCTGAGAAACCTGGCCATGCTTCCACCAACTTTGTGTCCAGATAATTTTGCATTCACCAGGTGTGATCACCTTGTTTCACACTTCATTTTCTGATTTCATTAACCTGTAGTCATGTGAGTCTCAAGAAGATCCCAGCTATCATTGTACCCATTGACTTGAGTCAGACTGTGCTGCAATGCCTTCTTGATATGAAACTGCTTCTTGACATAAGCTCTTTCTTTTGCATATATGTCACTGGTTTTGTTTTTCTAGACTACCCAACTTAACACAGTGTATTGAAAAAATAAAATTCCATAGCACAGTCAAAATGCACTAAGTGCATATAAATCAACATGAATTTGAACAGGATAATTTCTGATAATAATGAACAGAAGATTATTATAAAATCATGTGACTTTTAGAAATATGATTGTATATGTAAGGAGTAAAGCTATATAAATATGTATGAGAACTATGGCTAATTTCATAAGTGATTACTCCCCCAAATGAGGAAAGGTTAAATAATATAAGCAGGGAAATTTAGAAGGTTTTATGTACTAAAAATTGAAACAATCATGGAATTATAGTCATGTGTCTTATAGTTTTAGAAAAGCTATGCTTATAATATCTATTATATTTTGTCTTTACTTAAAATACTTTACAAGTATTCAAAAGAAAATTTTAGATGAAAGTTTTAAGTAAAAACAATGATAAAAATCTACCTGAAATCGTAGTTGCCAAATCATATGTTAAGTCATACTGATTTGCGATATATTTAGGCAAAAATACAGTAATTGCACTAAAAAGCAAATATTCTGAAGCCCTCGTCAGAGATAGGCACAGAAATACTATATTCTTCATCAGAATCTGAAATAGAAATAATGTTATATATAAATTATTTTATTGTTAACAGCAAAATATTTACTGAAACATATTATCAATCTATATTTTTTCTTTTTTACCATATGAACCAAAATATGTTTAAAATAGCAATATAAACAGATTAGCTAAGGTTCATAAATAACATACCAATGGCTAGCCATATAGTGTTTACACTCTTATTTTCATCCATAATTTGCTCTCCATTCCATCTATGATTTTAATTTTGGTGTCTCACACTTTATTGGAAATATTCATTATAAACAATTATTGAGGTATATAGAATTTCCCGGTACTTTTGTTAACCTATTTACTAACTTACAATTTTTTAGCAAGCCTTATTTTCAACCAGAAATGCCAACAATAGAGGAATAGATGAAAAAATTCTGGTGTATTCATGCTATGAAACTATATATTAATAAAAATAGCTACTCACACACTGCAAGACAGACAAGACTAAAGAACGTTACTCTTAGCAACTCAATTAATCTTACAAACATGAATATTTAATATCACCATTGTTATAAGGAAAAACAAAGAAGAAGAAACACAGTTTATATACCACAAAAAGATAAAAAAAAAAAAACTTAGACAACTACAATGAAGCCACAGAAAGCTGTAGGAACAGGAAGACAGGATAGGTGGGACAGGGGGACTGGGAGTTCAGGGAAGGAGTGGCAAAATACAAACCACATATATTCAGGCTTGAATAAGATATTGCTTTAGTTTCATTTGTGGATATGGGCTGTGCAAATATGTATGATATGTTTCTTTAAAATCTGATAGTGCCTGGCTATCAAAAGATATAACATTTGGGGTCTTAAAATCTTGAAGATGAACAAGTGGGCATCTAGCTGAGAAGCAACAAAGCACACATGGAAGAAGCACACCAGCCTGTGTGATCATGAGATTTCTGTCAATGGGATCAAGTATCAGGCATCAAAGACCCAAAACAAAACAAAAAAAATCATATCAATGTGAATGGGGGGGGGAGGCAGAGTGGAGACCCAAAGCCCAACAGTAGTCAATTGGACATCTCTTTGCAAAAGGGTCTCGAGGAAGAAATGAGCCAGTCAGGATGCATTATAGCATCAATGAAACACACAACTTTCCTCGAGTTCTTTAATGCTCCCCCTCCCCCCACTATTTAGTTCCCAATTCTAACTTGTAAATATGACTAAACCAAACCAAGTTTACTGGTACAGATAAGAGCTTGCAACATAGGGAAGCCAAGACAGATAAACCCCTCAGGACCAATAAGGAGTGCAGCAACTCTAGGAGGGTAAAGGAAAATGGGAGGACTAAAGGGAAACCGATCACAACAATTGACATATGTGACCCTCTCCCAGGGCGATGGGCAACAGAAAAGTGGGTAAAGGGAGATAGCAGGTGGGGTAAGACTTAAAAAAAATAAGAAGAAGAAGAACTTATAAATTATCAAGAGTTCAAGGGGGAGGGAAGGAAAAATGAGGGGTTGATACCAAGGGTTCAAGTCAAAAGAAAGTTTTGAAAGGGATGATGACAACATATGTTCAGATGTGTTTGACAGAATGGATATGTGTATGGATTGTGATAAGAGCCCCCAATAAAATGAAATTAAATTTTAAAAAAGGAGTGGGCAGCATCATAAAAGGCTGCTCAGAGGACCTTCGCTTTTTTAGCTTTAGGTCTCAGATGACAACCTGAGCACAGTAAACCAAAAGAATGGGAATAAAAATTGTTTAAAACAAAAAACAAAATCAACAAAAAAAATCCCTCTTGATTCCTCATCCCTCAAACCTAAATAGTGGTCTGAGTGTCTTTAAAACATATGAATAGAAAAAATATATATGAATAGGAAAATAAAATTTAAATAATTTAGATGGGGTTCTAAACCTGTGTGTCATCACCCTTGTGGGGGTCAGGTGACCCTTTCATAACAGTAGCAAAATTAAGAAAATAATTTTATGGTGGGGAGTCCCCACAACATGAGGAGCTGGATTAAAGAGTCAAAGCATTAGGAAGGTTGAAACTGCTGATTGGAGACTTTAGTAACAAATAAATTCACCTAAAAAAATCAAAAGAAAAGAAATTCCAGGCAACACTCAAGGATAATCACAAGGACTGCAATTAATAAGGTATTAATTAAGGTACATAGTTACTAAAATTCCCACCTAAGTATGAAATGAAACTGTTTCTCCATTCAAGTAGAATCTGGAAACTTGACTCAGGGTCAAAGTATTCAGGGTCAAAAATTGTTTCTATTTATTATACTGTTCAGCATCCTATATTTTTCAATGTTCATGCATCTTTGAGCATGTTCAGTGTTTTTGATATTACCCTTAAAATACTTACATTTTCTAGCCTCAAATATTATTTTTAGGTCTAATTCTATTCTACATGTTCATCCAGTTTGACTTTTGGGAGAAAATTAATTTTGCATATTGTTATTCTCACATATTTATCCATCCAAATATGGAATTTAGCAATGAAAACTTATTTCTGTACCAAGACCCCAAAATATTTTGCAGGTGAAAAGTTGTTCTTTATTTCTTTCACCTGCCACATTAACTAACCAACTCCTACTTTATCCACTATAAAACAAAACCAAATTCACCACTATCGATTTGCTTTCCTGACAGTGACTCTATATAGGGTATCCAAGGTAGTAAACCTGTACCTCTTTCTCCCTCAGAAGACCTGGTGAGTTTGAACTCCTGACTTTGAGCTGACCAGTTGAAAACTTACCTAACAGTGGTAACAGTGTTACCCTTATCCAAAATACAGTTGTAAATACTAACACCAGCACACACAAACATATCACTTTTAAGGAGTATTCAGTTATTACCCAGTGTTATGATTTTGTGTCATTTTGAGTAAGCATGAGAATCACACTATGCAAAGTTAACTTTCAGAATCAAACTTAATTAATATGCAGAATTTAATTAGATCTAAAAAAGAACATTTAAAGCTAGGATCCACTTTCAAATTACTTGATGGTTGTTGTTATTAAGTGCCATTGGGTGAATTCAAACTCATAAGGATTCTCTCTAAAACAGAACAAAATGAGGTTCAATTATGTGTCATTCTCACAATTGTTAATATATTTGAGACAATTGTTGAAGTCATTGTGACAATCTGTCATGTGGGTCCAACTCTTTTTCACTGTCCCACTATTTTACCAGGCATAACTTATTTTTTCAAGGACTAGGCTTTTCAGATAACATGTCTAGAGTACATGAGACAGTCTTGTCGTTCTTGCTTCTAAGGACCATTCTTGCTGTACTGTTCAGACAGATTTGTTTGTTCTTTTGGTAGCCCAAGGTATTTTCAATACTTTTTGCCAGTCCTATAATTCAAATGCATTGATTCTTCATTTGTCTTCCTTATTCAGTGTCCAACTTTCAAGATCATATGAGGGAACTGAAAAGCATGGCTTTGGTGAGATGCATCTTAGTCCTCAGTGTAATATCCTTGCATTTCAACATTGTGAGGAGGCCATGAGTGGCAAATCTAACTAACGCAATGCACCCTTTGCTCTCATGACTGCTGCTTCCAAGAGCATTAATTTTGGATCTAAGTTAAGATAAAAATCCTTGACAACTGCAATCTTTTCTCCATTAACCATGATGCAACCTTTTGGTTGAGTTGTGAGGATTTTTATTTTCTTTGCATTGAGTCATAATCCATACTGAAGTCTGCAAACCCAAATCTTCATCAGTAAGGGCTTCAAGTCCTCTTCACATTCAACAAGCAAGATTGGGCCATTTGTAGATTGTAGGATGTTAATAGGAATTCCTCCAAAATTAATGAAGAGTTCATAATATAGTCCAGTTTCTGATTATTGTTTCAGCATACATATTTAACAAATATGATGAGGGCACACAACTTGATGCAATCCTTTCTTGATTTGAAACAGGTGCCTCTATGACTCCTCTTGGCCACACTGGCTGGTGAGCTTCTTCGGTGTGGTCTTGGATACTTCTCGGCTGTTTGGCTATTTATCTTCAGGCTTTGAGCCCCCAGACTGTATATCTTTTGATATCTGGGTGCCATCTGTTTTCTACACCACATTTGCTTATGCACCTTTTTTACTTCAGTGATCATAATGGGCCGGTGAGCATCGTGGTCAGATTCATAGAACAAAGTGTTCTTGCACTGCGGGAGTGACTAGGTGGGGGCCCAAGGTCCAGCTGCTACCTTAGTACTAAGCCTATAACTATATGTTCCTGAATTTATTCCCACCTTTTCATAGATAGTTATTTCTACATACATAGATGCCCGTGTTTAGACCTTTACAAGTGCTCTTTGCCTTCTCCTTCCTTCCTCTATTTCCTTCTGCCTTCCTCCTGCTCCTCTTTTGTGGTCAGTCTTCATTTGAGTTTCTTAACTTCTTCTCTGTTACATTACACTTACTTTGGCCCTATTTAGGCCACCTCCACTCTCCTCCCCGCCGAATGCAGACCACTGGTTGGTCCCCCCACCCCTGAGTCTGTCCATGCTCCACTCCCTCCACGGCTGTTAGGAACCCTCAGTCCAATTGTTCTCTCCTCTGGACTGTCCAGCTAGGAGCGCTCCCTTCTTGCTTTAGTCCATTTTGGGGACTCAGGCCGCCTTGTTTCCCTGCTGTGTGTCTCTCAAAATGTCGTTTGTTGCTGTCTGTAAGAAGACAACCAATGTTACTGTGTATGCACTCTCCTGAGATGATCACTGAGGACAAGTGGGGACAGGAGAAAGAGTGGTAAAGATGACTAATGTTACCTGGATATCAAGACATAATGCCTGAGACCTCAAAGGCTTGAGGATAGGAGACAGTGCAACAAGGTCTACCATAGAAGAAGCACCCCAGTCTGTGTGACAATGAGGAGTGGAAAGAACCAGCCTATCAGGCATCAAAGAACAAAAAACTTCTCGTTGAGTACCCACCCTCCTGTCATATCACTGAGGACAAAAGGGTGCAGAGGCAGTCAGAGCCGAGGAAACATGGCGCCCAGCCACCAAACAATAAAGTAGCTGGGATCTTAAAAGCTAGAATGAACAAGCCACCATCGAGCACAGAAACAGCAAAGCCCACATAGAAGAAGCGCACCCACCTGTGTGATCATGAGGGTTCAAAGGGAGCAGACATCAAACATCAAAAAACAAGGATTAAATCAGTAAGAATGAGGGGGAAATCAGGGTGGGAAACCAAAGCCCACTTGTCGGCAAATGAACACTCCCTGGCAGGGTAGTCATGGGGAAGAGATGGGTCAGTCAAGGGGCAGTGAGGTAGCAATGAAGCATAAAGCTTTCCTCTTTTCCTGAAGGTTTCCTCCCCCCAAACACCACAGTCCCAACTCTGCCCTGCAGTTCCAGCTGGACAAGAGGAAGTGCACTGGCAGAGATGGGAGCTGGAAAAGCAGGGAACTCAGGGTGGATAAACCCCGGGGGGTCATTGGTGGGAGTGGAGTTTCCAGATGGGTGGGGGGAGGGTGGAGTGGAGAGAGGAAGTCAGCTACGGGGATCTGCAGAATGACTCATATCTGGAGGACGGACGTAGGGAGAAGTGGGCAGGGGGAGATGTCGGGCAGCGTAAGATATCACAAAACAATAATGATTGCAGAGTAATGAGGACTGGGGGGAGAGGCGGAAGGTTGAAGGGGGGATGGAAGGGGACTCATATCAAGGGCCCCAGTGGAAAGACAGATGTTGGGAGAAGGTTGAGGAGGGCAGGCAAGTGGGGGTACTTGGCACAGTATATGTAACTATGTATTGAACTATGTATGATGAAAAGCGATGTATGAGCCCCCAATAAAATGATTAAATAAATGCAAAAAAAATGTGCCTCCCCTGCTTCTGTTTGAACAGCTGCATTTTGATCTGTGTACAGGTTTCCCATAAACATAAGGAAGAGTTCTGGCATTCTGATCTTTTCAGTGCATAGACTATTATGAATAACACAGGCTTGTAAATAGTCAATAACACGTAAATAAACATTTCCTGGCAGCCTCTTCTTTCAGCTAAGGTCCACATTGGCATTAGCAATACTATCTATCCCTTGTTACACATCTTCTGGATCTAGCTTAATTACCTGGTGACTTCTTGTCAATTTAATGCTGCAGTTTCTTTTGGATAATATTCAGAAAAATTATTCATGTGTGACATTAACAATGCTGTTCACTTGATTTGCACATTGTTTTAAAATACCGTTCTTTGGAGTGTATGCATCTCTTTCATTGTTTGGTCAGGTAGCTGTCTTTCAAACGTCTTGGAATAAGTGAGTGTTTCATCAGTTTAATGAAACACTTCTATTGGGATTCCTTAAATTCCTCAAGCCATTTTTGCTAATGCCTTCAGAGCTTTTTGGAGTCCTTCCTTCAGCACCATTGCTTCTCAATCATGTATTACTCATTTATGTTTGCTACGATGACTGTTTATTTCTTTCATCTTCTTCTGATAATCCCTGCATCATTCAATATCCTTCCCGTAGAAGGTCTTAATGTTGCAGCTCCAGTCTTGAATCATTACTTCTGGTCTTTAAAGATATGCTGAGTGTGTTCTTCCTTTTGGTTTTATAACTCTGGGACTTTTTATTGTTTTATTATAAATATTTGACTTTGTCTTCTTGAGCTAATCACTTAAGTTTTCTGTTCAATCTCTTTTAGTACATCACACATTTACTTTAGCCACTCTATGCACACAAGTGAGGTCCAGAGTCTTTCTGATATTCACTTTGATCTTTTCTTTCTTTCCTATCTCTTTAATCACCTTTTGTCTTCCTCATGTATGAAATTTTTGGTGTCCTCTTGTAGCTCATTAGATTTTCTATTATTAGTGTTCAGTGCATCAAATCCTTTCTTGAGATATTGTCATAATTCAGGTGGAAGAGGCTCAAGGCCTTATTTTGCCTCTTGTGGAATTTTTAAATCTTTCTTAAGTTTTATCCTGAACTTACACATGAGCAATTTAAAGTCTGCTTCACAGTTAACCCCTCATCTTATCTAGTCTGCTTATATGGATTTCTCTATCATCTCTTCCCACAGAGATAGTCTATTTGACTTCTATGTATTACAACTGCAGAAGTCCATGTGTATAGTCAGTTTTCATATATTTCTAAAAGTGTATAGTCACTTTTCATATATTTCATATATACATGGAAGAATTTATTGTTCTTCCAAAATTCTATCCTTGTATATCCAATTTTGCTGCCATCATTAAGCATTTTCTAAGTACTACTTCTTCCTATTTGTTTACAAATTTTACATAAAAATTGTCAGCAATTATCAATGAATCTTAATAGGAACCTGGTAGAATTCTTCAATTACCTCATGACTAGTTGTAGTCATTAATGTGCAAATTTGAATAATTGTATTAACTGAATTTCTTTTTGTATGGAGGTGCCATTATACAATAGACAGCATTGTACTTCAAGACAGACCTTTAAATGCTCTTTTTGTTAATGACCGTCACACTATTGCACTTGAATTTGTTATTTCAGTACAGGAAACCATATGATTACTGATTAGCCATGACCTAATCATTTCAGCTCATCCCAATCAATACATTTCAGCTCGTTGATGCCTAGGTTATCAATCTTAACTCAATTCATTTCATGTATTTTTTTGGAGATACATACTATGTAAATTCCCTATTTCAATTATTAACACAGGTTTTCCGATGGTTATTTGCATTTTGACTTTTGTCCCTTGAGTAAATGAAGGTCTACAAAGATTTACTACTTTTATATCACTGTGGCTGACTTTACTTTGAGAGGGCAGCTCTTCCTCCGTCATGTTTTGAGAGCCTTCAAACTGCAGAACCTTATACACACAGCAGAACAAAACACCACCCAGTCATGTTCCGTTCTCACAATTGTCCTGATGTTTGAGTCCACTGCTGAAGCCACCAGGTCACTCTATATTGTCGAAGGTAGTAGGTATTCCTATTTTTTCTGGGCATCAACTAGAGCAAGCATGATGCCCTTTTCCAGGGATTGGTGTACCCTGAAAATATGCCAAAGTACATGAGACAGTTTCTTGTCAATGTTGCATCTAAAGAGAATACTGACTATACTTTAAGAAAAATGATATATTTGCCCTTTTGGCAGTCCATGGAAATTTCAGTATTCTTGTGGAACACAGGAATTAAAATGCACCAAATTTGTGTGTCTTCCTTATTCAATGTCCATCTTTTGTAAACATATAAGGTAGTCTGAAAATACCATGGTTTGGTTCAGGCACACCTTAGTCCACAAAATAGTGTCCTTGCTTTTTCAAAACTATAAAGCTATCCTCCACAGCAGATTTACCTAACGCAACTAATCATCTTATCACTTCACTGATGCTTTCATGAAGATTAACCCTGTATTTACACTAGATAATTTCCTTGAGAACTTCAATATTTTTCCAATTTAGTTTCTTTGATATTGACTCATAGTCCACACTGAAAGATCAAATATTGATCTTCATCAGGAAGTTCTTTATTCAATTCTCCTCTCCTTCAGCAGGAATACTGTCATCTACATCTTTCAAGTAGTTAGTAAGAATTCTTCTCATACTGATGTCACATTCTTCATTTAATCCAGCTTCTCTCTCTCCTCAGAATATAGGTTGAAGAAATATCATGAGAAGGAAAAACATGACACAAAACATCCTTGATTTTAAGCCATGAAGCTCAAGAAGACAAAGTCAAATATTACAATTACATATGTAAAGACCTCGAGTTAGAAGAGTAAAAAAGAAGAAAAAACGCTTAGCATATCTTAAACTGAATAAAATGAGAAAGCATTCAGCCTTGAGTTGCAATATTAAAAGTTCTATGGGCAAAATATTGAATGGTGCCAGAAACACCAAAATGAGATGCAAAAAATATACAGAGTCCCTATAGCAAAAATAAATGGTTATCATTCCACTATTTCAGGAGGTAGCATATGAGCAGGAAGTAGTGGGGCTAAAGAAAGAGGTTCAAGCGACACTTAAAGGATTAAAAAACTTAAAGCTCCAAGAAAGTTGATAGGATAAAAAATTATATATTAAAAAGAACTCAAGAAGCACTCAAAGAATGCATTCATTTAGGCCAAAACTTATGAAGGATGGTTACTTGACCAATTGACTGGTCAAGTATTTGTACCCATTCCACAAGAATGCTACTTAACAAAAAGCTCAAATTATAGGACAATGTAATTATCCCATAATTGCATGTGTATTATCACATGCAAGCAAAATTTTGCTGAAGATGATTGTGGTGGTCACTCACCTATGTCAATTTCATGATTGAGATGTAGGGGTGGAATCTAGGTTGTTAATCTGGAGATCGCCATTGAGTAGCCAATGAGGCCTCTGTGTGGACATGGCTTTCTCCTGAGAATTCTGGGAAGTCTTGCAGTATCTCCCTCATGGAGATGAGAGACCATTTTCCCCAGGGGTAGGAGTCGCTCCAAGATGTCGAACTATGGACAAGACAAGATGGCAGCATCCAAGGAGGTGAAGGAGCCAGAAAAGAAGCCACACAGCTTTACCCTGATGGAACCATACCTCTGAAGCTGGAGAAGCCATGTTGAGACCCCTGCCAGTGCTGCGTTGCTTCTACCACCACTGGATGCTGTTGATGGATCCTGAGCGCTGGAAGCGAGGAGCCATGGGGAGACCCCTGCTAGCACCGGGATTCTGCACTCACTGGCCTGTGACTTCATGTATCAGAAGGAGACTTTATAAACTTGTATCAGGCATATGGGCTAATATCAGTCTTATGACTTTGAACTGAACTGAGTGGGGATGCTTTCTCAATGACCCATTCCTCTTATATATAAATCTTACTGTTATGTCCATAGGTGTGTTTATGAGTTTGTTTCTCTGGTCTACCCAGACTCACACAATGATCCAAGACGAGCAGTAGTACTTCAATACAGAGCTTCCTGAGCTACAGACCAGATTCAGAAGAAGATATTGAATGGTGGATATCCTTGCTATGTCATATGGAACTAAGCTGAAAGCAGAAATTACCAGAAAGATGTTTACCTGCATTTCACTCACTATTTCAGGCCATTCGAGCGTGGATCATAACAAACTGTGGATAACCATGAGAAGAATGGGAATTTCAGAGTGGCTCTTGTACATGGATTTAAATGCAAACTCTGCATGACTTAATATCAAGAAAGTTGTATGACAGGACTGTATACTTTTACCATGATT
>PVJH01030025.1:0-25290 GCA_004026705.1 Nesogale talazaci
ATGAAAAATTTGGTCTTTATGAAGCAACAATAATGTTCACAGAATGCAAAAATAGTATTGTAATATATTTATTTAATTTTAAAACGCCACAGGACAAATTGTTAAAAAGCGGGACACCTGGTCACCTTAAATCTGGATGCACAGGCTAGACACCAGCTACATGACCTCACCCAGGTGTGCTTAAACTCAGCCAATAGAGTTTAAGGTCTCAGCCAATACTTTCAGCCATGCCTCCCCAGCCCGTGGGGTAAAAGGTGGCCACGGGCAGCCCCCTTTTTTTTCTCCCTACTCTTGTTCAGTGAAGTCTTTGCAGGTTGGAGGGTGGGGACGCAGATGTGCAGCCTGGGCCTTAGAATCCACGTGTGGCTTCTTTCTATGTGGCTTTTCACATATGATGCTGGAGTCCTGCATGGTTTCCGCGCACCTTTGTATGCTTTCCAGAAACCAGGTGTATTTTGGGGAGACTCTAATAAGTGGAATCTTTCCCTTCCCTCATAAAAGTCACTTGGATTACCAAGTTGCTTCTGCCACGTGAATTCTTTCAGCATTGAGAAGCCAGAGTCGAGGTGCCCCAATCCAGAAACCCAACGTTCTGGTTCTGTGTCTCAGATTATAAAACCTCTGGACACTACCTCTGTGGGAAGCAGGCCCTAGACAAAACTCTCCTGTCTCGGGAGCCTGGCGGGCCCTGCCTCACTCTTGGGCTTGCACTCTTGCGTCTTGTTGGGCGTCATCCCTCACCCACTGGGTAGAAGCTGAGAAGCACTGGTGGCACCGTCAGTCTTTCTCAGTGTCCGACTTAAATGATGCGTGAGGCTTGCAGTTTGAAACCACCAACCTTGGGAAAAGGGTGATGGGGCTGCCTGCTCTCAGACTCATCTGTGGATTTTAGGGACTCAGCCTGCTCTTTGAGACCACTACCAGTGAGCACTGACTCTGGAGTGAACTTGTGGCCAGTTTCACCCAGGGTAGCATGTGCTACGATAAGATGGGTACAGGAGTCCTTTACCCTGAACCTTCACCCCACGTGTCTGCTTTCCGACGTCCATTCTCTGCCATGAGCCCACCCCCTACGCCCCTGCCCAGTCCCTGACTTCGTCTTCCTTATCTTTGCTTCCCTAAGCCTCCCTCCTGTCATGTCCTCAGCAGATTAGCCGGTGCAGGCCCTGTACTCTCTTTCCCAAAGCCCTTCCGCCTTGTGCTGCGTTGATGGCACAGTTCGCTTCTGTTACTGCCGCCCTTGTAACCCCCAAACTGAATACATGCTGAATACATGATCCTTTGCTGACCTTACCAAGATGATGTCTCTTGATCCACCATTCTCACGTCTCTCCCCACCCCCACCCATTCCAGTGTATTCCCCTGGTCCTTCTGGTTCCTCCAAGTATACTCCCTCCAGCTTATAGATAAGCCAGAAAAAGGGAATGTCTTGTTTTCTTGAGTTCAGCTCTTTTGAGCTTCTGGCATCTGTTTATCTGCCTGTTTTTTTCCCTATGCCAAACTTGGGCAAAAAGCATTTTGGAAGTAAAATCACGAAACAATTGCTAAGCTTGTTATTTCCAAGACCACTCAAGAGGCTTTTTAAGTCCAGCTGTGCCTCCTGCCTCCACGCTGTGACAGCCCTCGTACAATTCCATGGGGTTAATGTCTACCCAGCAAGGATTCCCATTTCCCTCGAGGTGACTGCCTTCAGATTCAGCCATTAGGCATGTCCTGTGCCACCTCCGGAGGCCCTAGTTACAACACCCAGGCTGGCAGCACCCCCTGAAGTGTCTGAAATGTCACCCAATCAGGGGTACCGAAATGCCTGGCTTACTGTCTAAAACCAGTCGGGGCCCAGCCCGCTGGCTAAGGATGGAGGCATCTGTCCAAGGCACTCAGAGTCAAGACCCCGTGATATCAGACACACTAACCATTTGCTGTGTGTTTTCTAGTTGGGCAACCAGGAGCCTGTCCTTCAGACAACATCTCTGTACTGAATACTGTCTGTTGGTTCAGATTTGACCCGCAGACACTGAAGAAGTGGAAACTACTGTCCGTCAACCACTCCATCTGGCCCCAGTGCATTCTAGGTGAGATAGGGATCCTGACCAAAGTGTAGCACATGTTCCCTCCCTACTCGAATACAGCCAAAACCTAACAATGTCACGGAGGGCGAAGTGGGCAGAAGTCCCTGGGTTCTGGTATTTTTCCTCTTGAGAATCAGTAAAGACCTCTGTTCCATATGTACCAAGACCGCAGATTATTTAACTATTGCCGATGCAACCTTTCACAATACAGATTTTAAGCAAAAGACCCAGACTCAGGATAGAGAAGAGAAGGTGCTAGTCATGCAAGATACTGGCCGTTAGAGGGAATCAGCGCCCACCTAGGGACTCCCAGGTTCCAAAGACCCCTGTACAGCATACAAAGTCCCATGTGTGTCAGCATTTGAGTCACTTGGCAAAGGATGGCCCTAACATAAATAGGCCTCCTTCATGGCCATGCTGCTATTGTGAACAAACTCGCCACTGGTGACTCTGTCACCCAAGAGGTGAGTCTGCAACTGCTAACTCAACAGTTGTCAACCTGTGGGCTGCATCCCCTTTGGGAGTCGAACGACCCTTTCCCAGGGGTCACCCGGTTCATATCAGTAGCAAAATGACAGTGATGGAGTAGCAACAAGCATAGTTTTTTGGTTGGGGGGGGGGCGGTGTCACCACAGCCTGAGGAACTGTGTTAAAGGATCACGGCACTAGGAAGTTCGAGAATCCCTGTGCTCACTGGACTGAAGCAGCCCAGCTGGATGGCCCAGAAGCAAAGGGCTGCTGCTCCTGGTCTGGTGCCCGGATGTGGCAGGTAGGTCAGGACATTTTGTCTCAGCTGGTGCTGACTACTCACTTCTAACCTCCTTCCTCAAACTCCAAGCATTAGCCTGACACTTAGTATAACTTCCCATCTCCACAGTGCCTGAAGAACACAATCCTCAGGGCAAGTAGAGTGAATTAGCCAACACTTAACACTACCCCTTGGGAAATTGACCCAAGAGACTCAGATGAACTGGAATGATGCCCTGCCAAGAGCTCTGATATGGCTCAGAATTGTCCATGGCACCCTATATGTTTAAGCCTCTATGACATTTTATATGGGTGACCTTTACCTGCAATAGACCAGCTATAGATCCGGAAGTGTCCTTAATACAGAGATGTACCATAAGGATAGCCCAATGCCAGGAGGCATTCCATTAATGTGGGCTTATTCAGTGCAAGAGGAGGAAAAATTGCACGCACACACACCCCTTGTGCCTCCCTGGATACCTAGTTCTTATTTTAAAAAACCCTGAAAGGACAAGTCCCCCAACTCCCAGCTCCAGCCAGCCTAGAAAGGTCCCTTCCCAGTAATTCTCTCTCCTCTCACTGCTGTTCCAGGACAAAGTGCATGGATCCATCACTCATGGGTAAAGCTGTGGAAACCATTGGAACCAACTTCCTTAGCTGCAGATCAAAGGGAGCAAGGTTCAGAAACATGAACCATTAGATGGCCTTAAGCTGGTATTACATCAGTTCCTGAGTGCTCTGCAGAAAACCTTACCTCAAACCCACAACAGTCTTTAAACTAGTATATGCCATAACACAATTCCTGTCTTTAAAGCAAGCTAGCAGGCTCTGCCTGTCAACCCAGTGTTAATACCTCCCGAGGTTTCCTTTGGGATCTCCCAGTGTGAAATTGCAACAAGAAGTTGCCAGGAGTGGTGTTGCGCAGTATCCACAAAGATTTGGGTCTATACTCCTTCCGTGGGGAATGCAAGGTAGCTAGGCTAAGGATTAAGGGAGGGTTGTCTCCCAGAAGCCTGCCCTGGCCCATAGTAAAGGAAAATCAGGCAACTATTTGACACCTATGGGCATATCCAGAACAGAGCATGCTCAGAACCAAGTCCCCTAGGCTCAGGTGAAAGGTCAACATGGGTGCAGACTAGGTAGCAGCAACATGACCTCACCCAGATGCTTAAACTCAGCCAATAAGACTGACCAACATTAAAAAAAAAGACTGACCAACACCTTCAGCCATGTTTCCCCAGCTAGTGGGGATAAAAGGTGGCCACAGACAGGCCTCTGTCCCTTTTTTCTCCTTTCTCTTGCTCAATGAGGTCTTTGCAGGTTGGAGGGTAGGGGCACAGCCTGGGCCCTGGGGCACGAGCTCCCACTCAGGTCTCTCTCTCTCTCTCTCTCTTGGCCTCTGGGCCTTTCCTGGCTTTGTACATGTGGAGTCTTTCCATGTGGTTTTTCACCTTCAGTCTTGAACTCCTGTGAAGTTTCTGCGCACCTCTGTACACATTCCAGAAACCGTGTGTACCTTCGGAGACTGTAATAGTTGAAACTTTCCCTTCCCTCATAAAAGTCACGTGGATTACCAAGTTGCTTCTGCCACATGAATTCTTTCAGCATTGCGAAGCAAGAACTGAGATACCCCAAACCAGAAACCTAACACCATGGAAGACAGCCCCCACCCACAGCTTTTAATTAGATTCCAAATGGTAGCGGCCCTATAGGTCAGACTAGAACTGCATGGATAGAGAGTATCCATGGCTGTCATCTTGTAAAATGAATAGAGAGCCTCATTTTTCTCCCATGAAGCCTTGGGGTAGATTTGAACCGTTGACCATTCGGTTAACAGTTTCACCTATTTGTCCTCAGACTTCCTTACATGCCTTTTAAACAAACCCATGGCCCTCAAGTCAATTCAAATGCATGGTAAGCCCATAAACCAGAGTAGGACTGCCATCATTTTCTCCCCCAGAGTGATTGTGTGGGCTCGAACCATGAACCTTTCAGTTGGCAGCTGAGCACTTAGCCATTGCACCAGCAGGACTTCATCGGGCCATAAAGTAGAGTGAAAGGGACCCTAAGCTTAGCAGTCAAGTCTGCAGTCTCAATCCTGGTTCTTCCTGACCTTCCTCGGAGCATTGTCAAGTTCTGGCTTGCCATACAGTCTCTTCCCAATTGCAAGGTCTATCTCTTGCCTGCTGTTCAAAGGAAAGTGTCGCAGGCTGGATGCTCTAAAGCAAATCTGGTGAAGCATATGTATATACCTATACTGAGAGTTTGATCTCAAGGAAATGGCTCAGATACTGTAAACACATGGAAGCATGCAAGTTCCAATTCTGTAGTTCGGATGTCAGGATGCAGTTTTGTCATGGAAGCTGCAGGGAACAAAGCAGGCCACTGGTTCAGTCCAAGGAACTGTAAGTCAGATAATGAGCCAGAAATAAAATTCCAACCCAGCAAAGGCAAGCCAATCTTCCCACTTATACTGGAAGCAGACCCCACGTGTAAGCAGACATTATGAGGGATGGCTCACTGCGTTTTCATTGCCAAACCACAGAGAATCCCATCCTAGCCAGGTGTCTGCAAAACCTTTCCTGTTAGAGAAAGCAGTTGTTTAAGTGTTGTACTTCTCAAACATCACTTTTGTTTGAAGTTATATGTGACAGACCTTTAAAAGCCCAGGATAGACATCTATCTAAGATGTCCGTTTGACTGTCCCTGGGTCTTATCTCGGGGTGATTAATTCCTTTGGCTTCCTAATTTTTATTATAGTCAATAGCATCCCTTTTTTAAAATCAACACGTGTTCGAAAGGTATAGCTAAATCATAATTGGAAATAGGTCAGTACTTGAGAGTGCAGAATTGTTTGCTTCTCATGAAAGCTCCTTCGACTTTATGTTGCTACTTCCTGGAACCTCCCTGTTAGGTGAGTGGCTCCTAACCTGACTTCCATCAACAAGATGAAGACAACTCACCGCCGCTGGGTTCATTTCCCCGCCCAGCAACCCTGCGGCACAGAGCAGATCTACCCCACGAATTTCCCAAGGTTATCAACCTATGTAGATGCAGGGTGCTTCATCTTTCTCCTGCTGAGCTGCTGGCGGGACCCAACCACCAACCTTTAACAGCCAAGGGCTTAACCACTGTGCCACCAGGACTCCCTCTGCTTTCTACAGCCTAGCCCTTTTCACAGGGAGTTCTAAAAGGACATTGAGTCCTAGTACCTTGTGTAATGAGTTCACTTCTCTTTTGCATATTTACTGCTTCCAGTCAATGTTCCCTGGGATAAATGGAGGAAATAGCCATTTAAAATATCTTTTTATGGGTTCCACGCTTGTGTGTTTGTTTTGACTGCTCACATATATTTAACACTGCAGTCTTACACAGAATGCTAAGAATACTTTTCATGTTTTACAGAAGAGTATAAGACAATCTGGGCTTTCTATTAATATCCGTCCCCGATCTAAGCAAGTAGATGCCTTACATCTTGTTTAGAATTTAAAGGCTTAATATGAAAATAATGTCACAATGTTCTAGCCACACTCTCTTTTGCTATTGTCCTGCACCATCCCCACAATTGTTCTTATGTTTCAGCCCACTGTTGCAGCGACTGGGCTAACCTATCTGGTCAAGTGTCTTCTTCTTTTTTGCTGTCCCCGTACCTTACCCAGAACGATGCTCTTTGCTAGGAACTGGTCTCTCCTGACAACATGTCTAAAGTATGTGAGATGAACTCTCACCATCTTAGTGGCGGTACTTCTAACGGAGATTTGTTTTGTCTAATTTGCGGGGGCGGGGGCATCACTGCCCTCTGGAAGTCGTGGGAGCTACCCAGCCTTGCTCCCAGAGAGCTGCTGCTGGATTTGAACCGCCAAGCCAATTGGCCTCAGTCCTGCACTCAACCACTACGCCACCGGGGCTCATCCCTGATTTGGTTTGTCTTTTGGCAGTCCGTAGTACTTTCCGTATTCTTCGCCAGCACCATGGTGGAAATGCACCAGTTCTTTCACAGGCTTCCTTATTCAGTGTCTAACTTTCACATGCATATGAAGCAATTGAAAATACCAGGCCTCGTCTACAGCCAAGCGACCCTGAACGCGCCTGGGCACCTCTGATCTCGGAAGCTAAGCAGGGTCGGGACTGGTTAGTACTTGAATGGGAAAATACCAGACCTTAGTCCTCATAGTACCCACTGTGCTTTTCAGTGTCCTAAAAAGGTCTTGTGCTTCAGATTTGCCCCTGTTGCAACCCCTGTGTCAATCCATCGCACTGAGGGTCTTCCTCTTTTTTGATGAACTTCTCCAAAGACTAGATTCCATCTTCCAGCACTGTACCTGACAGTATTCTCAGTGTCTGTTAATGTTTTGTTGTATTCATAAGATACGGTTTTCAGTAGTCAGTCTCTCAGGAGCCCTGGTGGTTGTGGGGATTATGCACTGGACTGCTAACCACAATACAGGCAGTAAAAGCCACCAGCCCTGCTGCATGGGGGAAAGATAAGACTTTCTACATAAAAAAATAAAAAATAAGAGTGTCACGGCATCTCCTCATGACCCACATTGCTACTGGGGACAACAATGTAGACACAGTGCAGTAACTATGTGGGTCTGATGCACACACACACACACACACACACACACCACTGAGATAAAAAAAACACGAAGAGAGTGCAGCAGAGCAGCAAGGGGAGTAAAGCAAGGGAGTTTCTAAGGAATTCCAAAAATAGACTTCGGAGCAGGGCTTGGCATCTCATCAGACTTGATGGGAAAACATTCATAAAGATCAACAGACAGGCCTGGAACTATTCATAGAACTTTGTTCCATGTCTATATAAGATAGGATAAGCAATCCTGAGGATAAAGTAATGGGACCAACAGATCCAGGGAAACATGCGAGAGGGAAGGTGGGGAAAAGGAAGAGAGGAGCCAATAAACCCAGGGACAAAGAAACAACAAGTGATCTAAAATCCATGGCAAGGAAGGTGTACAATGCGTGGTGGGGTTTGATCAAGTGCAATGTAGCCTACAATTACGGAAAGTCAAATGTAGGTTGAACATAATAGTGCAAGAAGAGGAAAGTAAATGGAAATAGAGGAAAGTTGAAAAGCAACAAAGCCCACATGGAAGAAGCCTATGTGATCACGAGTTGTTGACAATAGCAGGTATCAGAAGACCCAAAACAACCATATCAATGTGAAGGAGGGGACGACCCAAAGCCCATCTGTAGACAATTGTATATCCCCACACAGAAAGGTCACAAGGAAAAGACGAGCCAGTCATGGTGCAGTATCGTACCAATGAAACACAAAACATTACTCTAGTTCTTTAATGTTTCCTACCCTCCTACTATCATTACCATAGTTCTATCTTATAAATCTGACTAGACCAGATCATGTACACTGGTACAATTAAGAGCTGTCAACACATGGAATCCAGGACAGATAAAGCCCCCAGGAACAATAATGGGGGTAGCGATACCATGAGGGTAGGGGCAAAGTGGGGGAAAAGGGGGGGGATCAATTGTTATGATTGATGTGACATACCCACACACAGTGACGAACAACAGAAACATGGGTGAATAGATATAGCAAACGGTGTAAGATATGAAAAGAATTATAATTTACCAAGGGTTCATGGGGGGTGGCGGTATAAGGAGCTGATACCAAGCACTCAATAGAAAGAAAACATTTTGATAAGAATGATGGCAGCATATGTACAAATGTGCTTGACAATGGATGTATGGATTATAAGAACCCTCAATAGAATGATTAATAAAAATTTGTTTGCAAAAAGGAATAAGAGTCTTGGAAACCCACAGAGGCAGGTCTACTTTGTCCTATAGCATCACTATGAATTGGAATTAACTTGATGGCAATGAGGGAGTTTTTGTTTGCTTTTAAAAGAATATATATGAAGTGCACAGCCTACTCCTTTTTCATATTCTGTTCTTAGTCTTTAAGTTCCACTGAAACCTGTTCACTTTGGGGAACCCTGTTGGCATCAAAAATACTGGTGACATTGCTTTCAACAACACACAAAGTGGTGGATATTCCCCTTAAGTCCTCTGTTTTATTGAAATGTCTACATATTGAATTGAGAAGTCCTTTGATCAGCATAAATTATTGGTAATGAATAGTCAGCTTTTTATGTACCCAGCTACCAGTAAGTCCTCTCTAGTAAACACAGCTTCTTTATTTTTTTAAGATTAAGCAAGATTTAAAGTCCAGTCCAGAGAGATTTACCAATTCAGCAAACCCATAAAGAAGCTGATTGCTGAACACCTATTTTTTCCCAGTCTCCCAGATGCCCTCATTTGCTCTGCAAGTCTGGATTCCACATAATAGTAGTAGCAGTAGCCCTGCTGGCACAATGGTTAAGCTCCCAGCAGCTAACTGAAAGACTGGGAGTTCAAACCCACCAATGCTTCCACAGAAGAAAAGAGCAGGCCATCAGCAATCCTAAAAGACTGTCATTTAGGACAGTGGTTCTCAACCTGTGGACCCCAACCTCTTTGGGGGAGTCGAACAACCCTTTCATGGGGGTCACCCGATTTATAGCAATAACAAAATGACAGTGATGAAGCAGCAATGAAATTAATTTGATGATTGCGGGTCACCACAGCATGAGGAACTGTTTGAAAGGGTTGCGGTGTGAGGAAGTTTGAGAAGCACTGGGCTAGGGAAACCCCGTAGGGCACTTGGACTCCATTTGATAAGGAAGTGTTGAGTTGGAATCAACTAAACAACACACAGCCACGGGAGTGGTCTTGACACTCAGAACCTCATGTGCATTTGCTCCTCATAATGGCCTCTTTTTAAAAAGTCATTTTATTGGGGGTTCATACAACTTCCTATCACAATCCATACATCAATTGTATGCAGACCACATTTGCACATTTGTTGCCATTATCATTCTTAAAACATCCTCCTTCTACCTAGGCCCCCAGTACCAGTTCCCCATATTTCCCCTCCCTGCCCACACCCCCTCCCCCATGAACCCTTAACATTTTACAAATTGTCATTATTTTGTCATGACGGACATTGTACAAAGTGTCCCTTCACTCATTTCCCTGTTGTCCATACCCCAGAGAGGAGGTCATATATAGATCCCTACAATAGGTTCCCCTTTGCTACTCCATCTTCCCTCCACCCTCCTGGCATCACCACTCTCACCCCTGGTCCTGAAAGGATCATCTGTCCTGAATTACCCTTGTTTCCGGCTCCAGTGTAAATAACAGCCCTTTTTTTATAGACAAAGAAACAGAGGCTTAATTATTTTGTTGGCTGTTTCACATGTAATAGTTGGTAGAGCTTTGTTAATTTGCGTTCGAGTGGTCAACTTTATGGGCATCGTCAGTGCCAGTTTACTCAGCAAGATAAGCATGGATGGACTTACCAATCGGTTGTTGTTATAAATTGTTCAATGTGTCTTAGTGAGCAAACCTGGCTTACCTTGAATATTGGGTAATCTGCCTCTGGGCATAATGATGTTTGTCATACTTTTCTTTATACTTTTAAAATTTGTAGGATTTTTGCTGATATTTCTTTTTCCTTTTATTAGTAATTTGTGACTTCCTCCTTTTGCTTTTTCCTGATCAGTCTGCCTAGAGAATTATTAATGTTATTGATCTTCTCAGAGAACCAGCATTTGGTTTCCTGGTTTTTTTTCTCTATGGATGATGTTGTTTTATTTTTCATTTATTTCTGCTCAGGTCATTTTTTCTTTCTACCCTTGGCTTATTTGCATAGCATTTGCTCTTTTTTGTCTAGTTTCTTAAGGTGGAAGCTGACCTCACTGACTGAAGTTCTTTCTCCTTTTCTAATGCAACCATTTACTGCTCTGTATGTGCCCTGAGCATTGCTTTAAGTGGCATCTCACACATTTTAATATTCTATGCTTTCCCTTTCATTCATTTCAAAATACTTTCTGGTTTCTCTTTTGATGTCTTACTTGACCTGCACATTACTTTGAAGTTCATTATCTTTTTGTCCAAATATACACAGAGTTTCCACTGATCTTTTTGTTACTAATTTCTAATTTAACTTCATTATTTCCAGAGGGCATTTTCTATGATTTGAATAGTTTTGAGTTTACTGGTGCAGAATATGTGCTATGCTGGCAAATGCTCTGTACACTCTTGAAAAGAATAAGTATTCTACCCTGGCTATCATGCAAAATGCATTGGTAAGTGGATTATTGCAGATGCAGTTAGGTTAAAATTTAACATCGTGTCATTCTGTAAAAATTATTAGTAAGTTTATAGAGTAGGTGTCCTGTAGGCAGTGGGTAGCTGTGCTGTGCTTTAAAAAATAGAATCTGATGATATTTATCTTTTCATTAACGTTGAACATATTGAACACATGCAATGTCATTACAGATATAATTCAAACAAACCTCATTGCCATGGAATGGATTCACAGAATCGAATAGATCTGCTCCCATAGGATTTCCATGGTTCTCAATCTTTACTTACCTAGCCTGCCCCATCTTGCTCCTGGGGACAGCTGGTGAATTTGAACCCACAACCTTGCTGGAGAAACATGAGGCAATTTTCTCTTTCTCTCTCTCATTATTTCTGAGGGCCAAGTGGTGATGTGTTGGGCTGCTTCACCCCAAGGGCTGGCAGCAGATCTGAGGAAGAGAGACAAGACTTTCCACCCTGGTCAAGATTCCTTGACCCAAAGGGCCACCGGAGCAGCTCTCCCCTGTCCTGTCGGGTCACCATGTGCCATACCAGACTTGAAGACAGTGGGTTTGAGAGGCTTTTAATTTTTTTTCCACTTTTCTCTGCTGTCTTTTGGACTGAAGTTCATCTGGGTTCTGTTGTATTATTGCTGATGGTTTTTGTTTGGTTTTAGTATGATTTTCTTAATATGAAATCTAGGAGGGGGCAGGGTTAGGGTTGGGGTTAGGGGTTAGGGTTAAGAGAAAAAGAGGGGAGGGGTGGCGGGAAGGAAAAAAGAAAGAAATCTTGGATAGGTAAATATGGAAAGACTGAATCTAGATTAATAGCTCCATAGGGGCAAATGCGGAGTTAATAACAGTGGATCCAAGATCAAAGAAAATGATCTAGCATGGTTTGTGGTGATGAGGGCCCAGCTCATTTTAATATATTTCACTCCATGAACTGTATCACACACAAAGTGTATGTCATGAAATTGTTCACAAGAATTATCAAGGCCATGTAAGGTTGGCCTGCTGTCACATTTGCCACGTTTGTGGGTTAGTTTATGCCTGTACATCACTTCTGGGTGCCAGTTCCGATTTACGTAAAGTGACCAGATTTTAAACTGGACACCCTTGACCGGAGGGAGGGGGGAAGGTTTCTTGTATAAAAAGTTGGTCTATATGGAGCAACAAAATTTTTTCACAGAATGCAAAAATTGTATTGTAATATATTTATTTTATTTGTTTTTGTTTTGGGAGGCATCACTGCCCTCAGGTGGTGGGAGTAGGAGGCCCAGCCTTTGCTCTGTGGAGCTGGAATTGAACCCTCATCCCAGTGGGCCACAGTCCCGCGCACAACCATTACGCCACCGGGGCTCAGCCCTATTTATTTTAATTTTAAAACGCTGTGAGACATTGTTAAATTGTTAAAAAGCGGGGCGTCTGGTCACTTTAGGTTTCGGTGAATTATCTCTGTGACAAACCCAACCCCAACTTTCGTGGCTGACAAGCCTCCCTCTGCTAGTGTCTGCTGTGCTTCGCTGGGTTCATGGAGCTCAGCTGTAAAGGTCCCCTGGCCTCTCTCGGCAGCTCTCCTACAGCTGTGGCAACATGGCTCCTGCAGGGGAAGCCGGCTGGAGGCTTGACTCAGACACTCAGGCATCGGGACCTCTTGGTTGCTGTCTGTGGCCACCGAACCTGTCTGTTCCACATGGTTTCCCTGTGTGGTTTCTCCAGAAAACATGAGGGCTCTGGGCTGCCGAGAGAGAAGCAGCAGCTTCTCTTTCACAGCATCCCTTTAGTGGACACCAGTCAGAGGCCAGGTAGGGTTCAATGTGAGCTGGAAGTGCACACAGGCAAGGCTGTAGTAGAGACATGGGTGGCCAGCATCCGAATCTAGCGACCACCATGGACCAAAGGCAAACCCCACTGGTTTATGATGGCTAGAAACCGGATCTTGGGTGCAGTTGGTGTGATTGCTCACTACAATCCAGTGGGCAAAACCCAACGTCAACTCTCAGTTCCGTACCCCAGAGAACCAACAAGATCACCAGAAGTCACCACTGCTGTGTGAATGGGATGTCCCTCCCTGCTCTAAACCAAAGGCCTGGAAGTGAATTTTCTTTTTCTGGAAGTAAATTTTATAGTTCTGTTAACAGCCCACAGCTTAACACACTGTACCACCAGGGCTCCTTATTTTATCATTCTGAAAGAAAGCCCTGACATTTGACTCTCCCACTGCCTCTTGGGGTTCCTGTGTGAGAGCGCCCAAGCACTGCAAACCCCATTTTAAATCCAGGCAATAATCAAAGAGGAGCTGACAGGAAATCCATGATAAAATGGTAAGCAAGATATTTGGAAACAAATTTCTGGAAGTTCATCCAAATGCAAAAGGACCTCCACAGCCTAAGAATCAGTTCACATCAGCTTGGGTAAAAGGAGAATACTATTTCACCATATCACATGATGCAATGATTGAGGGCTGGTCAGAAGAGGTCAGGACTGACAAGTGGAGTCTGGCAAATGCCAGAGGTCAAAGAGATGAGGTAGTGAGAGGTCAGTCAAGCCAGGATGAGCGCTGACTGGTCTCTGTTCCATCAGCTCTCATGGGAACGGCTAAGGAGCTCGCCATGTTTTTCTCTGCAAATGCTTACATGTTACCCTTCATCTAGGCAATCCTTAAAGTACTGTGTCAGGGGCGCGTTCATTATGTAGACATGTGCACAGATGTGTAGAAAGAGATCTAAGAGAGACTCATGAAACTTCAATCATCATCACCAGACCTGGGAATAAGGTGGCGGTGTGGATTAGGCATTGGGATACTAGCCACAAGGTTGGTGGTTCAAACCTGCTCCAGGAGAAAAAGATGAGACTGTCTGCTCTCCTTAAGAAGTACAATCGGAGAAATCTTATAGACTATAATATATAGACTATAAAGATTCAGATGAGTGCATATGAACTCTGGCTGGGGGCTTGGCAATAGAGTGTGGCAGAGGAAGTCTATACGTTTTGTTCTATATATTTCAGTACTCTTTGTATGCTGCCTAATAACACTAGATTAATATACCTCTTATGAAATTTTAAGATTTAGTGCAAAAGAAAGGTGAATATTTCAAACATCATCTTGGTAAACTTCAGAGTCATGTCCAGAAAACGAAAACACCTTTGTGTGACTTGAATTTTTTTTCTATAAGGTGCATGCAATAGATTTTTAAAAAATGTACAAAAGCCGCTACTGCATTGCTTTCAGTCGGCATTGACTCAGTGGCAGTCAGTTTAGTGTTGAGTGGCCATGGGGAGAGAAAAATATGGAAGGCCCAAGGTAGAATTGCACTGGCAGCTGAGATCCAGAGGAGGGCAGTAGAGAGCCACGAGGCGAACAGTCTAGGAAAGTTGTTCCTCTCTCAATTGGAAGAAGGCAGAGTATTCACACTCCCCCAGTTGGGGTGGAGCTGAGCTCCGAGGCTGCTGGATTCGGATAGGGATTGTGCTAACTAAGGCAAGGGGACTATGACAATCAGATGGAAGGCAGTAAGAAAATCGTCCAGGGCGTAGGTCTGGAGAGGGCAGACAACAGCAGCTTCGTGGGAACAGACGCTCTCCCTCGGGGCCCAGGAGCAGCACCCTGGGACAGATGGCTTGGTGAGATTTCTAGGACAGTGCCACGCCTGCTGGTGATCTAGGGACACAGTTTTGTCAAGCACCCCGCCCCTCTAAATGTTTCATTGTGACAAAATAAATACAACCAAGCATTTCATCTTTAAAAAAAAAGACAACGTTCAATCCGATGACATTTATTGCGTTCACCACGTGGTGTAACCTCCCCCACTCTCCTGGTCCACATTTTCCCACCACTTTTTCACAAAGCTCCTTGCCTCCCAGGCGCCAGGGCTTCTCCTTATCGTTTGAAAGTGGCCAGTGATAAGGATGATCCTACAGGCGGGACATTCTGTGTCCAGGGGCTCAGAGAAAGACAGAGCAACTGACCTCAGGACAGTGTGCATAGGTAGGGTCCTATCTTTTTTTATGCCATCACTGCCCTCTGGTGGTCGTGGGAGCTACCCAGCGCTGCTCCTGAGAGCCGCCGCTGAGTTTGAACCGCCAGGCCCCGGGGCCGCAGTCCCACACTCAAACACTTAAGTCACCAGGGCTCAGCCCCGTAGGGTCCTATTTTAAGGGACAAATCTGATATTTGGTTCCTTGGAATGGTATGCTGAGGTTTTATTTTTTATGAAATATTGCATTATAAGATTTTTCCTCATGATTGAGGGTTTAGGGTTGGGTTTTTTTCTTTCTTAAATGTTATACTCAAAGCCAGTGCCCCCCTAAGCCTCACCATAGCCCTGGCAAGAAAGAAAAACAATCAGAGAAGAACGGGGACTATTGAAAGCATTGATGGTGCACAATTTGTTTGTTGGAAACTAGCTTGCTTGTCATAAAAGAATGTAAGTCCGTTTCAATTGTATTCCCCCCCCCTTTTATAGCCACTTGGACAGGTGTTTACATCTGATGGGGAAGGAGTCTGGAGGGTCTTTAAGGCTGTGACCCTGTTGTCCACAGTTATAATAAAAACGACAAAAGGAATTATAAACGGTTTATTTTTTTCATTATTATTATTGTTATTTTAAATCATTTTATTAGGTATTCATACAGTTTTATCACAATCCATGCATCCATACATCCATTGTATCGAGCATATTTGTACATATGTTGCCATCATCATTTTCAAAATATTTCCTTTATACTTGAGCCTTTGGTATCGGCTCATTTCCTGTCTTCCCCCACCTTCTCTCCCTCATGAACCCTTGATAATTTATAAATTATTATTATATTTTCATGTCCTAAATTGACCACTGTCTCCTTTTACCCACTTTTCTATTATCTCCCTTTGGGAGGGGATTCTATGTAGATCATTGTGCTTGGTTCCCACTTTCTCCCCTACCTTCCCCTTCACCGCCTATATCTCTATTCTCATTACTGGCCCTGAGGGGTTTATCTCTCCTGGGTTCCTTATGTTTCCAGCTCTTATCTGTATCTGTGTACGTGCTCTGGTCTAGCCGGACTTGTAAAGTAGAATCGGGGTTCTGATAGTGTGAGAAGGGCATTAGAGAACTAGAAGAAAGTTGTAAGTTGCATCGCTGTTATATTGCAACTTGACTGGCTCATCTCTTCCTTGTGACTCTTCTTACTGGAAGATGTCCAGTTGTCTACAGATGGACTTTGGGTCTCCACTCTGCACTCCCCCTTGTTCACAATGATATAATTTTTGTACTAGGTCTTTGGTGCCTGATACATGATCCCATCAACACCTCATGATCACACAGGCTGGTGTGCTTCTTCCTTGTAGGCTTTGTCGCTCCTGAACTAGATGGCAGCTTGTTTGTCTTCAAGTCTTTATGACCCCAGACATATATCTTTTGATAGCTGGGAACCATCTGCTCTCTTTACTACATTTGCTTATGTACCTCCTTTGTCTTCAGCGATCGTGTTGGGAAGGTGAACATCACAGAATGCCATGTTATTCAAACAAAGTGTTCTTGCATTGAGGAAACACTTGGGTTGAGGTTCAATGTGAGCATGGTTTCTTACATGTCCATCACAAGAAGCTACAGTCAAAATAAAAGCATATAGTTAGGTAAGAATAATCAAGTGCCCTGTATTTTAATTGGGAAGTTAAAGTTTGGATGAATTTGGAAGTTATTTCTCAAGTATTGTCTTTGAGATTTTTGTTTATTATCGCTAGGAGAAAAGGAACTGCTTTTTAAAAATGGCTTAGTTGTGAATTGGGGAAAGTGTACGGAGCACATTCTTTCCCGTTCAACTCATCCCCTTTCTGTTCGCGCATCAGGCTGCTAACCACATGGCCCGAAGTTTGAAAGAACAAGCGACTCTGCATGAGAAAGATGAGGCTTTCTGCTCCTGTAAAGACTTATAGTCTTAGAAACTTACAAGGGCAGTTCTTTCCTGCCTCGTAGGGTCACTGTGAGTCAGAATCATCTCGATAGCAGTGAGTGTGGATTGTTGGTCTGATCTCAAATGGTTGATGAGTCTAAGGTGCATGTACGTACCTCCCTAGTATTATTGTTTCCCTTATAGGCTTATTCTTTGCCTGGAAATTGACCCCAAGGGGGCTAGTTAATTTCCAGACCCAAAGGACAACTAAAGAGTGTCTCTATTCAACCAGTAAGCCTGTCTTCTTGTATGATTTTGAATTCAGTTCTACATTCCCCCACTCTCTACCCAACACATGCTCATGTGATCCCTTTCAAAGCAGTTGGTAGTGGTAGCAGGGCACCATTTGGTTCTTGGTCTCGTGAACAAGGATGCTGATATTCATGTGATCTGTTAGTCCATTGGACTAGTTAAATTAGCTCGGTGCCACTTTCATTTTCTTTGCTCTTCTTTCCTCTGGAAAGAGGGAAACTAATAATTGCTCTATTAAGGGTTGCTCGTGAGCTTTTAAGACCCTAGTCTAAAAAGAGCTGACTTTTAAGAGTTCATTGGTGAATGCACTCATTTTATAATTACCATTCAAATCAAGATTCATTTATTCCCAAACTAACAAAATTGTGTTTTCTTATTAGAATTATAAAATGTTTGAAGCTCGGGATCATTAAGCTCTTCAGGATAAAAGTGGATGTTTAATTTTGCTCCATCCCAGTGAGTCCAAACACATGTTTTCAAAACCTGCTACAATAGGTACACTTTCATATTTGCACATTTTGTTGTTGTTTTGGGTTGCCATGCAGTGGACTCTGACTAAGGTGGACTGTCTAGGACAGAGGACAACTGCATTATGGGGCTTTTGGGACTGTACATTTTTATAGGAGCAGTCAGCCTTGCCTCTCTCCCGTGGGGCAGGGGGAAGTACAGACCACTGGTTTTTTAGGTCAGCAGTTCAGCTCTTAACCATTGTTCAACCAAAGCTCCATTTCATTGAGAAAATTGAGTCAGAGTCCTCAGGACACAAATGTTTGCATGACCCAGCTATTGGTTTTCCGGATAGCGCAGTCATTAGAAGACTTGTCTACCAACCTGGTAGATAGGTGGTTCAAACTCAGCCCCTCTACAGCAGAAAGATATGACGTTCCACTTCCAAAAAGATGCATAGACCTTGTGCATAATAGTGGGACAGGAGGAATTTAAAAGGAATTAGAGGAAAGAAGTAAGAGGCAAAGGACATTTATAGTGGTCTAAATAAAGGCATATGCATATGTAAATATATTTGTATATGAGGACGGGGAAATAGATCCATGTGTATATATTTATAGGTTTACTGTTGGGCCTCCACTCAAGTATTCCCTCAATGCAAGAATACTTTGTTCTATTAAACTGGCATTGCATGGTGCTCACCTTCCCGACATGATTGCTAAAGACAAAGCAGGTACATAAACAAATGTGGTGAAAAAAGTTGATGGTGTCCAGTTATCAAAAGATACAGTGTATGGAGTCAAAGACTTGAAGATAAACAAGCAGCCACCTAGCTCTGAAGCAAAAGGGATCCAGAGCAAAAAGGTGCTAAAGAGATCAAGTATCAGGCATCAAAGAACAAAAAAAATCATATTGTGTGGTCACCTTCCCAGTATGATTTCTGAAGAAAAATGGTGCATAAACAAAAGTGATGAAGAAAGCTGATGGTGCCCGGCTGTCAAAATATATAGCATATAGGGTCTTAAGTGCTTGAAGGTAAACAAACAGCCACCTAGCTTGGAAGCAACAAAGTCCCCATGGAAGAAACACACCAGCCTGTGTGATCATGAGGTGTAGAAGGGATCATGTATCAGGCATCAAAAATCAAATCATTGTGAATGAGGGAGAAGTGCAGAGTGGGGACCCAAGACCCATCTGAAGGTGACTGGACATCCCCTTACAGAAGGATTGAGGGGAGAAAACGAGCCAGTCAGGGTGTAGCAAAGATGAAACATGCAACTATCTTCTAGTTTCTAAGTGCTTCCTTCTCCCTCCCCCCACTATCATAATCTAAATTCTACCTTATAAACCTGGCTAGACCAGAGAATGTACACTGGTATAGATAGGTACAGGAAACACAGGGAATCCCTCCAGGACCAGTGCTGAGAGTGGCAATACCAGGAGTGTAGAGGGAGGGTATGACAAAATAACAATAATTTTATAAATTATCAAGAGTTTGTGAGAAAGGGGAGAGTGGGGAGGAGGGGTTAAAATGAGAAGCTGATAGATACCAAAGGCTCAAGTAGAATGAAAATGTTAGTTTTTTTTATTTCAAATTGTTTTCAATAATTTTATTGGGGGCTCTTATAGCTCTTATAACATTCAATACATCCTTTGTATCAAGCACATTTGTACACAAGTTGTCATCTTCATTCCCAAATATTTTCTACTTCAGTCCTTAGTATAAGCTCCTCTTTCCCCCTCTTTTTTTTTCTTACATCAATCCATTGGGGGCCCATGCAACTCCCATCATGATCAACACACACGTCAATTGTATGCATGCCACATTTGCACACCTGTTGCCATCGTCACCCCCAAAACATCCTCCCTCCACTTAAACCTCAGTACCAGCTCCCCATATTCCCCTTCCTCCCGTCTCCCCCACCCTCTTTCCCCTCCCCTCTCCCACTCCTCCCTCACTCCTCCCCCATGAACCCTTAATAATTTGCACATTGTTATTTTTCATATTGTATTCAGTCCGCTGTGTCCCTTCACCCACTTCCCCGCTGTCCATATTCCAGAGAGATCATCTGTAGATCCCTGCAATTGGTTACCCCCTTCCACTCCACCTTCCCTCCGTCCTCCCAGTATCACCACATCCACCACTGATCCCAAAGTGATCATCTATCTTGAATTCCCCATGTTTCCGACTCCAGTGTACATCCCCTGGTCTAGCTGGGTTTGCAAGGTAGAACTGGGATCATGATAGTGGGTGGGAGGAAGCATTTGGGAACTAGAAGGCAGTTGCATATCTCATTGTTGCCACCCTGTACCCTGACCAACTCCTCTCCTCCCTGCAACCCCTCTGCAAGGGGGTGCTGCTTCACCTATTGATGGGCTTTAGGTCACCACTCAGTACTCCCCTCCTTTATAATGATACAATTTTTAGTTCTTTGAACTCTGACACCTGCTCCCTTTGACACCTCATAGTCACACAGGCTGGTGTGCTTCTCCCATGTGGGCTTTCTTGCTTCTGAGCTAGATGGACGCTTGTTTACATTCGAGCCTTTAAGACCCTAGATGCTATATCTTTTGATAGCCGGGCACTATCCACCTTCTTTGCCACCTTTACTTATGCACACATTTGTTTTTAGTGATCATGTTGGGAAGTTGAGCATCATGGAACACCACTTTAATAGAACAAAATGTTTTTGCACTGAGGAAGTACTTGAGTGGAGGTCCAATGTCCATCTGCTGTCCTAATACTAATCCTATAAGTATGTGCACGTTGATCTATTTCCCAATTGCCCTAAATAAATATATTTATATATGTACATGCCTGTATTTGGACCTCTAGATATGCCCTTTATCACCCACTTCTTTCCTGCATTTCCTTTTACTTTTCTCTTGCACCACTATCATGCTCAGCCTCCATTTGGGGTTCAGTATTTTCTCTGTGTTACATTAATCTTGATCAATCCCTATCAGACCTCTCACACCCACCTTGCCACTGATTTTGAATCCCTTGTTATTCCCTTGTCCCCAGACTAATCAACATCACTGCCTTTTCCCCTCCTCCCTATCTCCCATGTCTCCCCCTCCTGAACCATCAGTCCTGTCATTTTGCCTCCATAATGTTCATCCAACCTATCTTATCTAGATAGACCTAGAGAGACCAATGTATGTACAAAAAATACATGCATCCTGGGATGAAGCTACCTAAGAAACTAAACTGATGATAACAACAAAGAAATCCCAATGTCAAATATATATAGTGTAATATATATATATATAGTGTATATATATATATATACCCAATATACGTGTGTAAAAAATAACAAAATGAAAACCTGTAAATAGATCAAGGTCTTTTTGTTGACCTCCATGAGTGCACCCTGGCCCCAAAGTATATCCTTGGCACTCCATCTGGAACTCCATGCTGTTTCATGCCCATAGTGTGGTTGAGTCAGACAGGATATAATCCCCATCCTGTTTCTCCACTGTTGTCCTCAGAGAGCCTTGGGTCAGCAAGGGAAGCCGTATTTCATAGTGGGGCTGGCCATGTGATCCTCTCTGTGAATTGGCTGTTGTGAGTGGAAATATCATCCTGAGGGCTCGCTGGGCCAGGATACACTCCATTCTCTCTTCCTCCCGCTTCACTTGTTCGCGTGTGCACTGGTCATAGCTCTCGCTCCCCAAGCTGTAGCTTCAGTGTTGTGCTCCAAAGCACACCCTTCTGAGGGGAGGCAAAAGCAAATGTTCTGAGAATGATGATGGCAACAAAAGTACAAATGTACTTGACAAAATGGATGAATGGATGGATATTCGTGTTTTAATGGAGTCAACAGCAGTTGGGAATGGGACGACAGGCATGTAAGAAAAATCAGGAGGCAGAGTGGAACGTAATGGGGGACAGTTCGATGGGAGCATGAGAAAAAAGCACCAGCTCTAAGCAGGGCATCTGGAGGAGAAGACCCTGGAGCTAGGTGTTTTGTTTGGGTGCCGCTGAATCAGTTCTGACTCATAACAACCTCACACACTGCTCAGTCTTGCACCTGTTGCAATTGTTCTTATGTTTGAGCCCATAGATGCAGCCCTTGTTTCAGTCCATCTCATGGAGGGCCTTCCTCTTTTTCACTGCTCCATTACTTTACCACACATTATGTTCTTCTCCAGGGACTAATCTTTCCTGACACATATCCAAAGTATGTGTGCCACTTTATGTCCTTTGGGCACGTTACAATGAGTAGACATTCCCTAAACTCCAGAAAGAGTAATGCATTGCAATGTCAGCATGCTTGAGCAAAGGTTCAGAGACTTGACATCCTCCTAGGTGAGGAAGCTATATTTTCATGTGGTCACGAGGCACATGAATGACTGTAGAACTAATGCAGCCTTAATTGAGACCAGCTAACTGGCTTCCACATTTCTAATCATAGGTGAGTGAGTGCTTCCAGTGCTTCATAGAAACATTTCCATTTATAGCTCATCAAATCCTGGAGCCTTTTTTCCTTTGTATTTTGCACTGTATTTTCAATACTGCTTGAATGTTTTCCTTTGGTACCATTCATTGATTCTTGTTCATAAGCTCACACTTCAGATGGTTGAATATCAATGGATTCATTTGGGTTCAATGACTGTGCATTTCTTCCAGCTGTGAGTGATTCTTAACAAAGTCAGTACAGAGAAGAGCCAAATATGACCTGTGTTCTTTGGTTCCTGAGATCCTTGCCCACTGAACCTCTTTTTTTTTTTTTTGCCCACTGAACCTCTTTGATCCAAGAGATAACTTTGACATCTGTGACAATAGCAGAACCAGGATTTGGATCATGATATGGACTTAGCTCGCAAAGTGGGTAAAACTGAATGCTTTGGTCAGGAAGCAGGCTTGTGGAGCTAGAATGTCTCTGGATACCTAATTGCAGGAGCTGAGTTAGCTGGCCCATTGAGCTTGAACTGAATGCCTGAGAATTGAGGCTTATGGTGGAGTAGTATACCTTTTGGGCATTTATTGGCATCCCTAAAAGAGTTTTATAATATTGCCTGAACAGGATACAGGTCAGGCCAAGATGATGAGGGCCAGAGAAAGACCTGCCATGACATGGGGGAGAAGAAACAGGACCCTACACCTTTCTCACCAGAGCTGTAACCTTCCCCCAATAAACCTCATAAGTGTGAGCACCATCTCTATGGAAACTGCAACAAATGCTAGAACCCAGTCCCAGAAGTAGAGTGTTGTGGCAGGTGCATCCTCCCACCACAGAGACTTTGGCACATGTGCTTCCTCTGTCTTTCTTGTCTTTCTGTTGCTTGTCATTCACTTGTCTTTCTTTTGCTCATCATTCACTCCTACTCGTTTTTCAGAATTGTTTGCACTGCAACTTGTTGAAAGTAATGACTTGGGAGCACTTTCTGATGAAGATAAAGGGTTTCAGCTTTCAGTAGGGATTACAACTTGTGTTGGTGTGGGTAGACTAGAGAAACAAATTCATAGACACTCATGTGTATAAGAAAAAGGTTTATATACAAGAGCAATTGAACATTGAGAAAACATGCCGGCCCAGTCCAGTACAAGGTCATACGACCAATATTAACCCATATGTCTCATAACAGTCTATGAAGTCTACTTCTGACTCACGAAGCATGTGTAGCAACACTAAGACAATTATAGGCCAGTGGATGCAGAGTTTTGTGTATCCAGTGGGGGTAGAAGCCTCTCAGAGCTGGCAGGTGTTTCCCATGGCTCTTCCAGGTTCCAGGACTCAGTGTCTATCTATCAGCATGCTGCCATGTGTCTTGTCAGCTTCAATGTCTCCCATGGAGTGAGCAGAGAGTCCTTCTGACTCCAAGAAGGAAGTACTCCATTTCCCAGAATTTTCTGAGGAAGGCACACCCACACAGAGGTCTCATGGGCTATCTCCGGATTGACAGGCTAACCTCCACTCCTACACTCTCAACACTCAAATTGATACCAGATTAGGTGACTGCCACACAACTCATTGAAAAGGGGACCAAAATCTTCTCAGCTAGACCAATAGCTAACATCACGAGAAGTAGACAAAAGTTTGAAGTTGTCAAGGATTCTGTCTTGCTTGACCCTACAATCCATGTTCATGGAAGCTGCAGTCAACAGATCAAAGGACAAGTTACAGTGACTAAATCTGCTGCATCAGACTTCGTTAGACTCTTGAAAAGCAAGAATGTTACTTTGAGGACAAAGGTGCATCTGACCCAAGCCATGGTGTTTTCCATTGCCATATATGCATGTGGGAGTTGGACATTGAACAAGGAAGACTGAAGCAGAATGGATTCCTTTGAACTGTTGTGCTGATGAAGAATATTGAAAGTATGGACTGCTGCAAGGACAAACGAATCTTAGAAGTGCAGTCAGAGCAATCCTTATAGGCAAGGATAGAAGACTTCCTCACATGTAGTTTGGGCATGTTGTCAGAAGAGATCAGACCCTGGAGAAGGACATCATGTTTGGTAAAGTTGAGGTGCAGCAAAAAAGAAGGCCCTCAATGAGACGGATCAACACAGTGGCTGTCCCCATAGGGAAAATGGTGCAGGCCTGGGCAGTATTTGATTCTGTGGTGCAGAGAGTCTCTGTGGGTCCTGATGTCACCTAACAGCAACATCCTTCAGACCTTAGTCCAAACACTGTTTGCTCAGGGAATCATTCTCCAACTCTCTTGATGAGGTCAACCCTGCTAGCATTATTTGTGACTTTTAGCACAGCTTAGTTTGGTGTAAAGTGTCTTCTCCACCCAATTGTCTCTATCACTGAAACCTCAGTGGCACACGAAAGGTCTACACAAATTTTTTTTTTGGTAAATAACTTCCTGATAAGTCACAATGGTGCAACAGAAAACGGAAAGAGCCAACCCTTTGGAAGGGATGCATTGTGTTTTTCCCATCTGCAAAGAATCTTCTAAGCACACATGCCTTTCCAAGAGGAATGTTGTATAGGTAGACTGCAGTTGTTTCTATGTGATGGCAAAAGTAGGGCAGATAAAGAACAGGAGCTCTCACACAGTTCCTTAAACATGATGGGTTGGTGCATTTGTTGTATATCAACAGACTATCTTTGCCGGGGAAACTTCTTTTAGCAACTCACAGCACCCCTCACTAGCATTCTACTTTCCAAGTAGTAGTCATTATGGTAATAATTTTTTAATTTAATGAGCCCATAGAAATGTGCTAATTACTAAGGGAAATGTATTTTTATCATGAGCCAGGGAAAATGATAAAATTCCCAACCATACCACATCAGATAGTTATTCATTTTTTGTTTGTCCAATCTTTCCATTCTCCACAGTCCTCGGACTTCTCTCTCTCTCTCTCTCTCTCTCTCTCTCTCTCTCTCTCTCTCTTACACACACACACACACACACACACACACCACAGTTTAACATCAACTGAATTAGCCAGGAGGATAAATTAAAAAAGCAAACTCTGACATTGAGTCAATTCTGACTCAGTGACTTACTACAAGAACAGGAAAATATAGAAAGTATCAGAAATGCTTCAATCTCTGCTATTGCCCTCACTACTCCTCCCATTTTGAATGAAGGTGCATCTTTTTATCTGTATTCTTCTCCCTGGAGCAGGGGATTCTAAAGCCACTGGTATTCTGGTATTTTTCCTACCCTCTATTACACTTTCCTGTGCCTTCAAAATCTTCCCCTGTC